>NW_019384219.1:256007-267971 GCF_000648655.2 Copidosoma floridanum
CAAGCACGCGACATAAAAAACTTCGTTTTTAAAAATAATTTAGTAAATAATTTATTATTTGCAGAACTTATTATCAGTAAATGCATATGAAAATAAAAAATAAGTTACGAACCGCACAGTAAGTGTGAGAAACCGAGTTTCTATAGTTGGCAGCGCTCGTAGCAGAGTTGGTAAGGTACTTGACTCATATGCAGATGGTCAAGGGTTTAAATTTTTTTATCAGAAAGTGTTTTTTTTTTTTTTTCCTTGTAAAAAGAAAAAAAATTTAAAGTCAAATAAAAACTATTGCGGGAAAAGAAAATTTAAATTGGTTGAAAAATTATTCGCTTTGGAATGTGAAGGGAAATGGTGGGCTAAGGTTTGCAGGAGACTAGCGCGGCTCGGTTAGAAGATATAGGGTGGGGTGAGAGGAAGTGTGTAGAGGATTGACAGTGAGGGTGACGGGGTAAAGGGGGGAAACTTGGGAGGGAGAGACTTCCAGTAAGCCATTTCCGTTTCATCAAATCTGTTGTTTTTAAAATTCCGTCCCCCCGAGTACGCAAGAACTTCGTTCTAAAAATTACAGAATATCCTTTAAGGTACCTTGTTTTTTTTAGTATAAATTAAACAAAATTAATTCTTTTCATATTTAAAATTAAAAATAAGGTGTCAACGGCGTGGTTCATCTGATCTTCTATCGATGAAAGTGTGCTGTAAGTTTTTGTAATAGGTATTATTCTACAATTATTTTGACAACTCACATTTGAACCCATATCAAAGACGACAAAAAAAGAGAATCTTATGAACTTTTTCTTGAAGTATGTAAGCGTGACTGTGCTTAAATTTAGTGATGACATCCATGCAACGTTTCTTCACAACATAAATTTTTTCAAAAACATTTTTATCGTTAAGTGACCTGCATCCCAACTCCGTTAAGGTGGCTTTAAGCTCTCAGTGCGGTACCATGATTTTGTGTTATGGAGCCATTCAGCTTTTCAACAGTGTATATAAAGTTCTTAAATTTTCATCGTGTTACAAAAATCGCCCATATGCTACGGCAGAATAAGCTTTGGAGCTAGCATCACAAAAAACGTTAGGCTTGGCTTTTTTCTGTTGCTCATTTTCTCGCTTTTGACAGCGATTAATTTTGAAAAATTTTAATTAGTCCTAATCTTATGATCGAATTTTTGACTGCCTAAGCTCACTTTCTTGCAATCACTGATTTCTACAGACTCTGCTCTTTGCAAGGTCTTGCATGATGATTCGTGGTTGAATTGTAAATGGAGATGAAAATCCTAACGGTTCAGATATTAGCATAAAAATTGATAAAAACTGTCTTTTTAGTTGGAATATCTTGGCTGTTAATTACTTTCAGACTTGCCTTATCAAAATTTGTAAGTGAGTAATAATAGACATATAAGGCATAACGTAAGATTGCATGCCTTTAAGTTTGTATTATTTAAGGAATATTATTTATGTAACGCTTTACAGAAAGTCTTCATCTTA
The DNA here is from genome assembly GCF_000648655.2 of Copidosoma floridanum. Next base: position 257,493 of record NW_019384219.1, read on the forward strand.
GGATGGATTATTCAACCATAACTAATACTTCTAGATCTAAAAAAAAAAAAATGAAAAATACAGAGTTTGTGTAGTATCTCTAAAAAAAAACTTCACAGAACTATGAATAATGTCAAGTTAATTTTAAAAAATTGTTTATTTGAATTGTAGCTTATATTTAAGTACAAATTTGATTAATGGCTACAACATATGCATAAAAGTACATTCGCCTGAGTTATATAATAGATAAGTTTTATTTTTTGGCAAGAAATGCTGAATCCACATATTTTTTAGAACAACCACTAGAATTGCAGAAAGCTGATTAATAAGCTTGGTGCTTGATAACAATCTTTAAAACAAAATTTAAAAAATTGACACCCTAGCTACTGCTACTACTGCTAACTTGGTGAGATCGACAACATTTATTTAATAATCTTGATGTTTTGTCATCCTATGTCAAGCTTATGAAAATTCTGAAACAATGACACAAACAATAAGACAAACAGTTATTGCTAACTCACTTCTGATAATGTAGTTCAACTGATTATCCACAGCTTCTGCAGACATTCACATGAGGCATACTCTCAACAACATCATTTAGTTTCAATCAAAAAACATTACTGAAGTGAAGTTAAATGAGAAATTAAACTGGACTAAGGAAGTCCAGCTTACTTTAGGGAAAATAATCTTTTATATAAATCCATTTTTCTCAATAATCGCTGTAAATAAAGTTCATATGGTAAACTTGACAATAAGAATGTTAAAACAAAGTTTATAAGGACTATAAGCTCCTTAAATCTCCTGTGACAAAGGACAAACTCTAGTTGTTAAAACGTAATACACAAAGTTTTTTCTGTAGCTAAGATTCCTACTTTTTAAAGGTCAAGTCTGCTTACTTAAAGTTTAGAAAAAAATAAGATAATATAAGTACATATGATGAAAGCTATTTTTTACGGTATTAAAATATAGTTAAATGGCCTTTGCTTACGACAAGCTGAAAAAATGCGTGTTTGGGGAGTTAATTACCATTTTTAAACGGTTACTATGAAAAAAATATTGCATGTTTGCATGCAAGATGAAATTAGGGATAAAAATGTAAATGCGTCTGAGCTGTAAGAACGCGAGGAAAAAACATGTAAAAAATATGAGAATTTTTCTCTATTTTACACAAATTAGACAGTTACAATTGAGAGCAATGCAGCTTAACACTGAACTTAAAAAAAATTGTGGATGCTTAATCCATGTCTATGGATCCGGCTAGTAAGACTTAGAATCTTTCAAGTAGTTTAATGCTCTCACTATTCAGGATGTTTTGACTATCCAGCTTTTACATTGAGAAATAAAGTATAAAAATATATCCAGTAAAAGCTTAATGCATTCAAATTTAGTTTTATACTTTAGTTCACGCATGGGCTGAGAGAGTTAAAAAATTTTAAAAAATTTGACCCTTGCATTACTCTATGGAATTCCAGGTTTTATTTGCTAAGCTCTTATAAAAACTAAAAGACAAACGTTGTTCCAATATACCTTTTACATTACCATCTGATACAGCTCATCACTGAAAATAATAAAAGTTATGAACTTTTAATTCTTTGTTATAAATTTGGCTGGTAATACTGAGAAACTTTTGAGTAGTTTAATGGTCTCACTGTTCATAATGTCTTAACTTTTCAAGCTCTTACGTCAATAGTGAGCTGACGTATGAGAGTGTATCTGATGACATCATGATGTATTAAAACTTAGTTTTGAATTTAAATTCATGCTTAAGCGGAGAAAGTTTGAACATCATGATATGTTGTACCTATGCATCACTCTGCAAAGCTCCAAATTTCATTTGTCCAATTCTCATAAAAGCTGCGAAACAAACTCTTTTAGGAATTTACTTTTAACTGTCATACTGTAATACTGACACTGTTTATGGTTCTATATTCTAAGAACAAATAACTCTATGCATGGTATTTAAATTTAAAGATGTAAACTTTGTGGCATACCAGTCACTATTGTTATATTGTTTCAGGAATTTTACATTGCAGTGGATTAATATTTTAACTTTTTAGTTATTTTTTATTAAGAGAGTGCTAAGAGAGCTCCCAGATCTGTAAGAAACCCAAAATAGTTAACATTTACACTACATAATTGCATTGTATATAAGTTAAGTGAGAAGTATAGTTTAGTTTAATGTGCAAGAGTAATTTTTCAAACTTAGATTTTAAAAAGCAATTCCTGCATTCTTTAGAAATATTAAATTCATATAGTTTTTTTACTTACAATTCATTGTTAGTGTAATCAATAGAGCAGAAGGAATCATAATTAAAAATAGGAACATTTGCTCACTTCTACTAGGAAAACTGACTTTCTGACGAAAATAGCAAATTGACTAATAAAAAAAAGATTTATTTTTTACGTAGATACATATTTCAGTAAGCAGCTGAGATACCTGTACTTTTTCAAGAAAAAAGTAAAATTTATTTAGTCACATTTTCTGACTTTTTCTCCGAGTGAGAAAAACGTATGCTTTTTCTAGAGAATTCTTATGAGTATTTAAAACCAAGCTATGAAATGTTCATAATAATTATGAAACGTTTTTTTTCTCTTACGTATAGAGTCTTAACGTGCATTTATTTTTGACTCAGTTAATCCAACTCAACAATTTTTTATCATTTTTATCTACGATCCTTTACGGAAAAACAATCTTAAACTTCTCTTTAAACAATCTTTAATTTATCAAGAATCTATTAAAGCCAATGGTTACTAAGATTTCTTATGATGTATACAATGCAGTCAAAAATATTTATAAATAATTTTTGACCTATATTACACATAGCTTCAAAAAGCTCCAAATTTTTATGTAAAAAAAGCTTCGGTTACAGTACCCTTTTGTTTTGTATTTTTTAATTTATTTAAAAATATCTTGGGCTTATCTGATTTTCAAACGATTATCCAAAACAACGATGAATTTTCATTATCTATTCGGTTAGGTAAGGATAAACTAAGTAAGAAAATTACACAAGGCGTTGTAAATACAATGTTATGTAGTAATAGGGATAAAAGTTCACATTTACTGAAAACTAGATAATATTAGAGTAAGCGGGATATTTTTAAAAATGATCATAGGTTAATTAAATCCAAACGCTATAACAGCATATTTTATTGGTTTGATTTAAATCAACTTAGGATTTAAAAAAAAAATAATAATAAAAAAAATAGATTGAAACGAAAATTTTTCGAGTTACTAACTTTACGATGTTATAAGCCTGATGTTAATAAGAATGTGGACACTCGTAGGCTAAAAACATTTTTCTCTAGGTTTATTAATTCTATCTATTTAAAACAACGTAATAGTTTAAACAGTAACAAGGTCAGTTGAAGCTTCCTGTCACATAGTCTAAGCTTTTTTCTATTTTCATCTTATTTCCTGACATTCTATTTTTTTCTGTTGTTTTTTCATCACTCTTAAATGGCCCATAACCCACAACTCAGCTAGATACATAATCTATGGTCAAAAGTTCTCAAAGATTGCATAGTCCATCGTATTCTCTTAGTATGTGCAAGCCTCATTTTTCCCTATTTATGATTGAGGTTGAAGTAATACATTGTTTAGGTTTTTGTTGCGCATATAAGCGTTATTGTAGACAGTCTTCTTGTAAACATTACACATAAAAGTGAGGCATGTTTCTTGATAGGTAAAAAAATTTCTTACTAAGATGTGGGTGAGAGCGCACCTTGCGTAAATATGCTTATAAGCTGTGAAAATTGAGTTGTTATGAGTGAGTTAGCAAATATCATTGGTCTAATCATTGACAATATCGTAATAAAATTCTGAAAAAGTTTGCATGGATGGACGAAATGTTAATATAGTAAAATAAATGGGCTGTATCTCACTAAGTTGGCAGTGACAAGGGTGTTAATTTTTTTAACGTAACATTTTTTTCCTGGAGCAAAATAAAGTTAATGAATTAATGGTTCTTTCGTGTTTTCTTAACTTTTTTAATTAGGTAGCCCCTGAGGTCAAATCAGATAAACTTTATTATTATTTTTTTTTGGACACTTGTCATATATAAAACAAGTGATAATAAATCGTATATTTAATTAAATAACTTTACGTATGATTATGCTACCGTCACTATGTCAATTAAAGCCTGAAAGAAGTTAGTATAACCTCTGGCCTTGTGATATTCTGTTATTGTAATGAATTAATCACTTACTTTTCTTACCCTGACAACTAGTAAGTTCCTTAAAAATGGAGCAGTACTGTACCTAAGCTATTTGATCTTCGGTTCATTGAAAGAAATTCTGTCAGTAGTTCTATTGATATTTGTAGATTAGTCAATTGTATGCAAGTAACTTGTCTTTTTAACTGTACTTCAATGAATCAGTCCTATTTGTACAAACTTGGCAAGTTATTACATACATAGAAAGTAATAAAATTTTCAAAATAGCTTTCTGAACAAGTTTAAGAACTTTTTTGATACCTATAAACCTTTTAATTTATTTCAGACAAAAACGAGCTCATTGCTAGAAAGAACTCTTTACCGTTTGCTTTAATTACAAGAGCTCATTTTCTTTTAAAAAACAAAGAATATTTGTTGGCTTTTGAAGATTTCAAATATGTTTATGAGATTGAGATGCCTATCTTCAAATCGTAAGTTATACATATGTACGTTTTCAATTTTTTATTCATTAAATTGTATTATTAAAAATTAATAAATCCTTAAGTGGTGCCATCCTATATTATAGTATCAATTCGTAGTGAGTAAGGGTTAAGTAAGGAAAATCACAGCATTTTCAAAAAGGTATTAGTTTTCTTATTCTATTTTCACTGCCAGAAACTTTGACCCTTCAGACACATAACATAAATAATGAACTTTATCGACTACCAATGCGTAATAATCAGTACACTTTTTGATTTATTGTAAGAATACATCTTAGTACCTGAAGGGATCTTGTATCTGTGCATCACAAGTTTTAGTCCCAACCTCTCATAGTCATCCCACGTAATTTTCTTAGGCCACCCTTTTGATCCTCACAAACCACCATATACTTAGATATACCCTGTTTGAGATTGACTGGGGTTGAACACGTTGTGGACTGTATATTATAAATTCAAGCCGATTTTGGGAGAAGGTGAGATTGTAAGAGAGGTAAAAGATACACTGCACAATTAAATGAACAGGTGAATATATTGCTAGTAAAGTACTTTCTTATTAAAATTTGGTTTGATGCTGGAACACGTAAAATAACTCTACTATCTAGTGCCATGCAACTTGCCTCAACTGGCTTGCTAGGCCAACTGGCTCCAACAGCAGCAGCAGCTAGCTTCTAGTACAGTTGGGTATAGGAATGCACTGATTGGCTACCACTGCAAGTGCATATTCGATCTTAATTGGTACGGAAAATTAAGGCGCTAAATTTGATTTAAGTAATCAGTTTTAATTGAAAAATAGGAAATTAAAAAAAGGTGCTTCAATTTTCAACATACCCTTAGTATACTTACGAATAATAATAAGCCATTGTATATTATACTAAATACTTAGATAAGTAATCAATTAGCATTAATTGTAATTCAGTTTATTTCTTTGTGTATACTTCCTATTTAGCTAAGCTTACTGGTTAAGATTATTGTTCATTTATGTATATACGTATGTATGCATTAAACTTTTGGAAATTCTTTAATGACATTCTATGAATATATTGTTCGACTTAATTATTTTTTTTTTACAGAATAAGATTAACTTTATTAGGATTTACTAAGAGTGTTTTTACCAATCCACCTAGAACTCACTTAAATTAATAATAATCTACCAATAACTGTAAAAAAGTGAGGAGACTCAAATGATACTATTGTTGTAATGTGATGGGTCAAGTTAACTTAGTGACATTTTGAAATAACACTGTAAATTTACTTGAGTCAGCTGGAACGACCACTGCTCGGTTTAATGCAAGTTTTATGTTATTAAAAAATAACTTAATCTTTAGATCTACTTTACCGCAATCTGTTGTATTTTAACCACACTTATTCATGCAAACATCTCTTTTATTTTCTGATCCTTATCTTAAACGATTAAAAAATACCCTTACGTAAACGGCTTTCCCACGCAAACGCGATGAAAGCAAGGAACAAGAAAATTATAGAAACAAGAAATACTAATCAAAAATTAGCAGGGTATTATATATAAACTTTTCTTTTAAAAAACAGCTGGTAAAGACCTGGTAAATATTTTTAAGAAGAACTGTTTATAAGTTCATTTCTCTACTTGTTTTTTTCTTATGGGCCCTCGTATGGTTCGTACAATTTGTTCATATCATTTTTTTTGGTCGATTAAAAAGGTCATCTAAAATCAGATAAACAATCTAACCTTAAAACATACTTAGATTATACAACTTTAAAAAGATTAGACAAAATATTACTATTTATTAGGCAAGTTCCGTAATAATGATACGACATTTATTTTTACATGCATAAAGAAAAAATCTAGTGGCAACTATCTCTAAGGATTTTTAAATGAATACGACTCGACAGTAAAGATATTAAAGACAATAAGTATATTTTCAACAAAGAAGATAGGTAAAATTACAGAAAAATAAAAGGATTGGATCAAATGAATCTAATAAGTTGTACGGATAGTAGAAGCTATACAATGATAAAATAATTAAATTTATTGTATGTACTTTTTTTTCAAACCTTAGTCTGATAGCCTTGTTTATGTTATAAAAAATTATAGCACTTCAGTCTGTTATTCCGACCATCTGACTTATTCCTGCTGAAATTTTTCTCATTGCTGTTTTTCTTACTTCTTGCTCTCATTGCTTTAGAATATGTAGGCTCATATTTTTTTTGTCATTTCCTTCGGCCATGGTGACATATAATAAAAAAACCATTTATACGTTACAGAACAAACAGAAAGGTTCTCCTACTACTGTTTTAATTTGTTTAGCCATTCCGTTCTCATCACAGAAGATGTACTTCATGCATATAGAGTAGAACGAAGTGAAACGGATAAGATGAAACTAAATGGAATTATACTAATATATCTTTTTACTTCACAAATTATAACAACAGATTAGCGTGTCAGCATAGGCATTAAGAATGTCTGGACTACTCGTTTCTACGTACGGAGCTGAATTATGAATAAAAAAAAGACACAGCATCGTCAACGTAAGCAATCTATATGTCAATTGAGTCTTTTTTTGTCAGTCAACGTATGGTTTTTTTACAGTTGTTATATAGAAATAATAGTAATGGTTACATTGCCAGAAACCAAAAAATGGTGACTCATAATTGACATAAATTATATTACATAAGAAATTTGCAACTAGACAGCTTATTTTTCATTCGTTGCTCTCATAATACTACCCTTTCGTTACACTTCATATGCACGATGGAGACTTTTCTTAGTGGAACCAGAACGTGTGGCTCATTTAAATAGGGAGACGGTTACTCTACTCTCTTTCCATTTATCTGTTGTGATATTTCAGGTGTCAATGGCTATTTTTGCATTTTTGCCCTATGAAACTGCAATCTTATTATCTACTTTTTTATTGCATTTGCAAATAAAGAGCCGATTATCAACAAAACTTTATGTAACTTGCAGACACATTATTTCATTTTGTACTAGTGTTATGAGTGTAATCTTCAAAAAAAGCAAGTATAAGCGTTTTTCTTATAAAAATAAACTGCAATACTTAAGGCAGAGTTGCTAACCCTTGTAATACTCAAGTCTTAGATCTTTTCTGCTGCTTAAAAGAAGAAGAGTGAGAAACATGCTTGTATTGATGATAAGATAAAAATCCATTGTAAAGAAGTGATCAGAGGACTTAAACAAATAGTTTACTGCATTTATTTAGTAATCTGAACTTTAAGTATTTCAACTTTTATTTAAAAGTATACTTCAGGGTATTGCATTTTACTTTTGACTATAGAATGGAACCCTGTTTACCATGCTTTCTTGATTTAGTCAAAGAAGTCACGGCTAATTTAATCTTTATTTATTGAATTTCACTTTATTTAATAAAAAACGGAAAATAATTTTTTAAATAGACATAAATAAGATCATATCATTAATAATAAACATTTTTGTGGATAGTCAACATGCTCCTATTACTGACACCACGCACGTATTACTGGCCCCAAATACTGTCTAAATTTGAATTACTGGCCATGTAATACTGGCAAATATAATCGTTAGCCCTTACCACGCGAGATCACAATAAAATCTACGAAATTTCATCAAATCTATGATAATTAAAAAAAAATAATAAGATTTAGCTACCAATGTGTTTTAATTTTGTTTGCAATTTGCTTCTCTGGTTCTTTAAATCATTTTCTAATTTTATCTTTACGAAAATTTCTTTATGGGATCTATATTTTTGCTCAATTTTATAAATTTTTTCGTGGTATGCAACAAGTTTGGCCTTTTTTTGTTTGATTCTAGTTTGCTGGGTTAGAACATTTTTTTTTTGCTTGATTAATTTGTAGTTTTCTCTTTTTATTTGTAACATTTTTGTTTTCTCTGATCTTAATTTTTTTTCTGCTGCTGTTTCCAATTTAACAACTTTTTTTTTTTAATGCTTCACTGATCTTCTACCACAGGGTATTTGATATAACTGACAGGGTTTTAGTTATTCTTTTTTTTTCGTTTACTGATTGAAAAATATCTTCGGAAGACCAAGACAAATACTGAACAAGGGGTTTTAGTGTTTGATGACTTCGTTAGGTCAGATTGCTGTACTTTACAGAATCACTGCCAATAATTTAACAGTAGCAACAAATATTGTACCAAATACTGGCATTAAAATTAAAAAAAAAAAAAACATTTAAAATTAATTTTCATTGCATTCATTGAAAAATTGAGGTTTTTTTTAATTCAATAAATTGTTAGTTGTGTAATTTTGCCATATTTATTAACTTTGATAATATGACTAATTTTTTTCTTTTACAACAGTGTTTAAATTTAGGACTTGCAACTTTACGCCATGATATTTGAGTTTTATGTTTACGCTGTATAAGAGCTCAACTTCTCATAATGTACATTTGATGATTTCTATAGCCTTATGCTTCAACTGCTTATGTTCACTGTTCATATATGATGTACCAAGGATCAAATACACATATCCTGCTCGTTATACATACCACAAATATTTGCTATAGCGTGAATTAACGATAAAGCTTTCAAGAAGTCATGATCACAGATAGTCATACAGTTCATGATCTCATTTGAAGAGTTATAAATAATTAATTGATAAAGCTTTACTTACAAAGCTTTACAAAACATGCAAAACATCCTGCCCCATGTGACCCCAGTCTCAACCCATTGGATGCGATAGATAAGAAGCATGGTAAAGCTCATACTTAGAATAGTAAAAACATTAAGGCTAAGAATTCAGTAGATATACTTTTAGACAAGAGAGCGTGGCAAAGATTTAAGGCCAGTGACTACAGTATAAGAAAAATGTCATCTGCCTTGATGGTTGCAAGTGCTACGAAGCTTACAAATAAATTAGGTATGGGCTTTTAACGGAAGAGAAAAATTAAAAAAAGCAGTTTAAAGAAAGAACTGTTCACATCTTCGAATGCAAGAGTTGTAGCTGCCTTACAATGACAAGCTCTTATTGCGAACATGCACGTCAAGCAATTAATTCTGCGTTATAACTATGCGTATCTCAGTAAAAAAAGTAGGTGAAAAAGAGTTTGCTGAAATACCATGTATCCTCCTTTTTTCGATAGAGTTGAGGGTGCCTATTATTTTATACACATAATGGCTAGCTAACGTGCAATTGGTGCAATGGCAAATATACTAGCAAAAATGCTGAAAATCATTTATGCAACTTAGGCAACGAAAAAGTGGCAGTATAAAAATCGAGGTTATACTAAGACTATGGGTGCTTTTATTATTTATAACATCTAAGACCTCAGCAATAAAAAACTTAATAAAGTACCAAACTAACTTTATTTGCTGTAAGAGGTTAAGAAAAAAAGGATCATGGAAAAAAAAATTTTTCCAATGAAGCTCTAATGAAAGGTTAGTTATTTAAATATGCTAAAATGAGGAACTTTTTTTTAAGGTTATTTTATGAAAAACGATTAATGTGCTCATAAGCTGCTATATGAGAAACTATAAAGAATCTTAATCGTTACGATGGATCTGGAACAAACTGCGTAGTATACCAAAAACGTAGTTATAGCTTTCTGTATGAATGTTGTATAAAAGATAAGGTCCAATATAAATATTAAATAGAAAAGGACAACAATTCTCACAAATGTGACAACTAAATCACTCTTATTCTCATCATTACTTTAACAACTGCTATTCTTGTTATTATTTCTACAATTATTATTATCATTGTTATTATCATTATTAACATCATCCTCATTAATATTATGATTATCATCGTCATCATCATCATCATCATTGTTATCATTATTATAATTATCATAATCATCTTCATCATTAGCATCATTATGATTAATATTATTATCATCATAATTATTATTATCATCAA
>NW_019384219.1:268000-281306 GCF_000648655.2 Copidosoma floridanum
GCTCTTTTTGTAACAAGTTTAATTGAACAAATAATCAGTGTTTAGCAATAAGAAATATTTATAATATTCTGTCTTCGTGTTAATGTTAAGTCATATTGAAATCCTGTAAAATTTGGATGTGCAAGAGAAAGAAAGGGCAGAAGTAAGTGAGTCACCTTCTTTTCTTTTGACACATGTAGAGGAGCAAGCCAAATGTGAGAAGTGCTAATTTCTGAAAGGGGTGAACTGGAGTAGATCTAACCAATCAGATTTTCGGCTTTTGTATTTTGTTCAAGATTCTTCCTCTGCATAATTTCCTGATTCGTTCTCAAACCAGCACGGTACCAAGGTTCACTACTCCTTTTGAAAAGGCCCAGTGACTCTCTTAAAAACTACCCCTTAAACGGTCGACTAAATAGTAAGAGTCTGCTTCTACTATTACTTCCTCCTTTACGAGCACGTAACATTTCAAAAACTTCACTCGTGTCGGCTCGCACTGATTAGCCATGTACTTCTCTTTTATATTTAAATAAAAGTAAGTATTAAAATTTATGTATCAAATTTTTTGTATTTTATCTTTCCCTATTTTTATTTTTTTTCAGCTGGGTCAATTACTTAGTTAGTTTTATGCCCACACCATTATCCGCCACGGTATTGGTACCCGTGGTTCATCGGAAATTATTAGGTTTGTTTTATGCTCACACCACTATCCACCGCGGTATTGGTAACCATGGATCATCGGGAGTTATTAAGTTTGTTTTACGCACACACCATTATCCACCACGGTAGTGGTAACATCGGATTAACAATAAATTAAATTAAAGCGAAAATCAGTAGTCGTGACGGTATGAGTACATCCAAGTCAGGTAAGTGAAATAACCCCTTGTCCCCACGAAAACTCTAGAAACGATACTTTTTTTCGTAACGGTGCCGGTATCGTCTAGATTGCGGACGGGATACCCTACGGTATGTCACTTCAAAAGTTTTGCTATCAAAGTAGGGAAAAAACATGTGTCATAAGAAATTACAAACAAAAAAAAAACTCTTTAGCTTACTCTTAGGCTTAGACATAGAAAAATGACGTTTCTTGCAATAACGCACTAACAATTAAGCTTTACATTGCAATAAAGTTTGTGTATCATATATATGTATATATACATCATACTGCTAAAGAACTTTATTCTATTAATTATTTTAGTATTTTAGTATTTTATTATCTTATTATTTTATTATTTTATTATTTTATTATTTTATTCACTATTTCATTTCATTACTTTATTATTATATTTTATTGATTTAAATGTCAGAAAAACTAAGCAAAAGTTGAGAAAGATGTATTGTAACAACTGGTGGCAGCTCAGTGCTCCAATTTATACCCATTTCTTGCGGCTAGGTGACGGATCAGTTCCAGTGTGCATGAGTCAAACCACAGGCTGCATGACTAAAGTGTTAGCGAGGGGGTGGGAGGGCAGGGGGATCCTGCTCTATTGGCTAGTGGTAGAGAAGGAGAAAGTAGCTTGGTGGCGCGGCAGAGTGCAGCAGGGTGTAATAGTATGGGTATGCAAATGGCGTAAGTACTCTCTCATTGTCTAACGGCAGCCACTGCGCATTTAAATTTTGATTCACATCGCATATGCATGCATTTAAGAAAAGCTTTAGTGCTTATGGCAGGGATACATGTATACCTTGCAGCACCAACTTAAAAACTTTAGAGACGAAGTCAGAAATATCTTACATGTCAAACCATACCAGCCTAACAACTTTAATAACAATAACAGAACAATACACACTTGTAAGGCTGTCTATAGAGTATTTGTATTTTTATGCGGTGCAAGCTTTACTTTGGTTACGTAAGCCTAACAAAAATGAGCGTCTGCCGTACGTTCATCATCTTATTATTATACATACATATTTAAAATTAATGTATGCAATTCCTTGACTATTTTATTACTCAACACTTCCAAAACATACAAATAAAAACAAGGCAAATGTACGCACCAATCGACACCATGATGTTGATGATATTTTTATGAGAGCAGGAGAAATCGAGAATGACGTCGACATTATCAGCAGCAGTAGAACAACACATGTCCACTTAATGGTACGTGATAACAGTGATGACGTCTTCTGTAAGAGCATCAGCAGCTTTCGATGCCAACATTTGCACCAGTAGCAGCAGTTTACCACGGCGCTAATGACACCAACAGTGAGTTAAGTAGCAATGAAAAGTAGCTCTGACGGCATATACTACACGTATAACAAAAATAATTTATTGCTTTATGCTTGTTATTTTACAACCTTACAGTTTAAATAAATACGAACACATGCACTTAAGGACAATGCACTTAGTGGCATCATGACGATGATAACGTTTTTAACCAGATGAGCAGCGATTGATAAAAATGTCAACAACAACAGCAGTAGTTGACCAGTATTTGCGAATTTAATGACAGCGTAATAAAGTGTCATTGACGGCGACGTGCTTGTAGACACTTATATGCACTGAATCTAGCAGTATCTATACGCTGCTTGCTGTAAATGCCCAGTAATGTGTTCAGTAAAAAGTATAGGTAGTAAGATGCCAAGTGAGATTCAGTAGAAGCCACCAAAATTCTATAGAATTCTTATATTAGTGAGTTTTACCGTAGTTCAGATTCGATAAGTAATCTCCAGTAAGCTGATAGTCACACTGAGTTAAAACTATTGAAGCTTACTATTCTTGTTTATACACATTACTAGAAAAAGTTTTTCAAGTAAAAACCTTACCATGCGCCCTTGGTCCATACGTCCAAACGTCAGAGCAGCGCTCAAGGGGTAACAGCGCAGCGGAAGAGAGAAACAGGGGCACACAGACGCGCGCAAATAGCAACTGCCTTTCTTGCTTCCTCCTGCTTCTATTTCTTCTTTTTTGCTTTAGGCATCAGGAACTGTGCCTGTGTACGTAGCCAAGCGCAAATTTTTTTGAGTGAGAATTTTCTTAGGGAAGCCTGGGTTGGGAAATAAAACGGTATAGAAACGTACGTGTCTATATATATAGCAACTCACTGGCAACTCTTATTGTTCGCCTTTGAATTTTGCTCCATACGTATAGTCAGCATGTATACTTCTATTATCGTGTCATAGTGTGTTACTCTGTGCGGTGTGCAAACTGTGCACGAATACATAGACGGACGTCTGTGTGTGTTACTTGTGTACAGAATAGAAATATAGATGGAACCATGAAAAAGTGCGTGTATAATGTATGTGTGTGGGTGTGGGTCTGTGTGTATACTTTCTGTTTCTACTATGCAAGTGTGTAAATGTTTGACTGCATGCATGTGTATGAATTATAGTGGTTAAAATTACTGCTATATACCCTACTTAATATTGTAACGTCAAAAAGTAAATTGATAAATAATTCTTGCATGTATGATAGGTCCATACGGATAGCCAGTATTAACTAAGCAGGTTCGTACAATATGACATTACCTTTATATGTAAGGAATACGCCATATTTTTTAAAGGAAGCCAGATAAAGAAAAAATAATAAATTTTGTACGTTTTCAAAAAAAAATTAAATGATCGTGGCGCAATCAAAGAAAGGCTTTGAAGTGTGTTAGAACATAACCTTAATTTGCGATGTTTTTAATGTACCTTCATAAAATAGAGCGGCAAACTATTGAAACAATTATATTACGTTTGGTTCAAAATAATGATAACGCAGAAACGATTTTTTATGGTCATATATTTACATAACCGTCAAATATTAAAAAATACGCAATATCTTAAAACAAATTTAAAGTTCACAAAAAATAACGAATTTTTCAAATAAAAATAGACGGGTGTAGAGTTATAAGACAACATAACCTTAAATATCAATGTTTTTGATGTTTCTGTATAAAACTAAGGTGCAAAATTTTAAGAACAATTGTTGTTTTTTTATTAAATTATAACGAATGTGCAAGATACTTTTCTTATTTCTTTTCCTAAAATAACATTAAAAATTATTTGAAAAACACAAAATTGCTAACAAAAAGATAGATTAAATAAACATACACGTGTACACGCGTATGTGCAATTTTGAAAACCAATTTTGTTGTCAATTAGCAGTATGCCAAAGTGTTTATACAAACCTGGTCCATCATGGCTACAGAATAAGTACTACACAATTTTTGAAACACACGTCAAGGGGCATTTTTATAAAAAAATAATTTTATTTTGTATTAACATTTGTTCTTAGTATTGTTCCACTTATAAATAACTTTCAACTTCTTACTATCTCAATAACAAACTCTGGCTTTCTCTGTTAATTTATATATATTGCAATTATTTTAAGGCTCTTACTTTTACGGTGCGTCACATGTGATACAGCCCGCTTTGTTTGTTTTTTATTTTTCGACATTAACATATATTATTAGCAACAAAATTTATTTCCTACGTATTAATGCTAGGTATCATTCATATATTGATTAAAGAGTTTTTTTTTATTGTAGATGATAGAAACACTATATAAGTCAGTTTAATTTGGTACTACTCACACAATTTTGGAATAATTCTTCAGTGATCTTAATTAGATAAATAAGTTTATCTTATTTATCTTCAATACGAAAATATATAATTAAATATCTCCTAATGTAAAAGAAACTCGGAGTTGACTTGTACTTGTGTCTTATTTGAATTGTCACATAATTGTTTCTTGTATCACTGTCTGTCATTTAAAGTTTTCTTGAATTTTATATATTTATCGGATTGTTATTTTTTTTTCTTGCAACAAATGAAACTCCAATAATTAGGAGTCAGTGAAAAAAGTTCACTTAAAATAAGTACATTAATTTTGCCAAACAAACCGTGTATCGTATTAGATGTACCTAATATTTCATTTAAACGCATGAGATTGTACGTGACAGGTATGTTGGATACAATGAAAATATTATTAATAAGAATTAAGGCAACTTTTTTAAATATTTGTTTTATTTCTATGAAAGCTGCTCTAGATAATTCCTTATTACAGTGTATTTACGTAGTTGTTTCAGCACTTTCTACAGAAAGTTACACTTATCTAAGAAATGAAAGACCTTGGATAATATATATAGGTGTTGTAATGGCAGTAAAGCAGTAAAAAAAAATATAACTGTAAGCATTAAGTACAGTATAATGTAATTATTTTACCTTAAAGACGGCGTATGGCTTTAAAAAGGGCTTATTTTTATTCTCATTTAATAAATGCTTGGATGTTGTTGTGAGAATGCATTAAAACGTACGATATATGTACTCGTTTCTAGTACAGTTATTTTAGAAAAATTTCGATCAATACCAAAGTCTTTGACGATGTGGAAATCAATAATGAATGCAACTTTATGACGCGCTTGAATCTTTCTTCAACTGTTCAGACATTTACGATTTAAGTGATGTTATTTGCACGTTAACGAATCTCAATTATAATTTTTAAACACCAATGCATGCACAGCTAATTTTTTAAATCGAAAAAAAAATTTTGTGTACTCAAATGTTGTGACGAAATCGCAGTGTCAAGCACGTACACTCAGAGGCATGGCTGTAGTAACCTCTAGGCGTTATGCGTGCGTGTATGTGTGTGTGCTTGGCTCATTCGTTCAAAGCCTCTCAGGCCATGGATCGTGCGAGTGCGATCGGTGAGCGGTGCTGACGTGACTCGGGCGTTAGAGGTGTGGCTTATTGGTTGGTAGTGGCTAGACGGTTCGTGTCGGCGCCTCCACTCTTAAGGGAGTGGAACGGTTTTAGACAGGAGGACCAGACTGGTGGTGGCGCCAGTAATATTTGCCGGTCAAAACGATATGCCAATAAAGATTAAAAGACGAATAAATAAATATAAGGGGGCGCTATTGTATACACCGCCAATCGGCAATCGTTGATCGATGGTAGGTGATCGATTAGGAACTGTTTGTAGGTATTCTCGGAGGTATCGAGCAAGGAGAAGTAGCTGAAAATGGCAGTTGGATCATCTATATCTTTTGTTTTGTTTTTTTAGTTGGCTGATTGTGGAAAAGCAACCCGAGAGATTCGGAGTAGCACCAAAGCGTACTGTATGACTCGCGATATCGTCTGGTTTTTTCTTAAAGGGTC
The DNA here is from genome assembly GCF_000648655.2 of Copidosoma floridanum. The sequence continues at coordinate 274,061 of NW_019384219.1, forward strand.
TTGTGACTGGAGAGGAACTTGAGGGTCTTGGCTGGCTGGGTGCAATCGGGTGGCTGAGTAAGTTGGAGAATGGAGAGAAGCCAGAGCCGATATCCAGTACCAAAAGTTTCTTGATATCGACGGTCAAGAGTAAGTTAGTGAGTATGTTTGGGCTGGTTTTTTGTGGTTAGTGGCTATACGCGACTCGTGGCCAGAGGAAACTCAAGTCGTGAGGTGCACTTTGTGTCCTCCTCGAGCATAGCTGTAGAGATTCCGGGTCACGAGTAGTGGCTTCGGAGGAAATTAGTAGTGGCTCCCTGGGGGTCATTGTTAGTGGCTCGTTGGTGGGAGTTTAGTGGCTCGCCAAGTGGTAGCATCGTGATCAGCTAATGAGTTTCCTTAACTGCTGTGCGGGGCACTTTGGGATGTAGCGTCGGGGTGCAACGGTCGCATCAAGGAGGCTGAAGCCGCACAGTAGTACATGTGGCATTGTACTCGGGCTAGTAGTGTGCGTGCGCTTAATTGGCCAAGTACAACGTTACAATGTCAAAGATAAACTTCGTCTTTTTTAGTCGATACTGCAGTTCATAAGAATAACAAAGGTACCACCACTCCTAAAATTTTAACCATGCTTGGTGACAAAACGCCATACTGGCAGCAGATTATCTAAAATACAGAAAAAGTCAGCTTCTGGCAGAAAATTTAGCAGCCTTCTTGTGTGAATTCAATGGTTGTTATAAATTGGTTAGGTTGTTTGGTAAGATGTGTAGAGGTCTAGAGTTAAATACAGTTTTAACATTTTTCACTTACTTGCAAAGTACTTTGAACGTTAGCAATTGTTTTACGAGTATTAAGTAAATACAATTTTAGAATGACTCAAGAACTGCTTTCCATAATTTACCATGGTATGATAAGCAAAGTATCTGGATTAAAGTGCAAAAGAATATTGCTTCCAATCGTAAACTAACTTATCGTTTTCATAGACTTAGTTAACGTTTAACAAATGGTCTACTTTTTTAAATACCTCTTGAGCCATAAAACCACTCAAAAGCCTGCAAAAACCTACATTCTTAAGTCATTCATAATTTTAACATGTACAGCCTAAGTTACAGTGCATGAAATTACATATTTGTGAGCTTATCCTTGATTGTTTGTATGCTATCGTTTCCTTTTTTTTGATATTTAGTAGCTAGAGTAAAATCTATCCTTTCAAAAAAAAAGAACTTTTTTTATTACACAAGCTGATGGTGATTTTCTTATTTCGGTGAGAATCAGTGTAAGTATCTTCAGACAATATCGTACTACTTGTCTTAGTTGATAATTGCCATCTAAAAGCCTAAAATAACTTGAATCTTGAGTACTGTTCTTTGAGCCACTACATGTAATGTGTAACGATAAGATCCGTAAATAGTTGTGATTTGTAACGTAATAGTGCGATGATGGTGAAACGTATGTTTTTTGTTAAATTGAATAATTACATCATTCAACTTTCTATCCACTCGTTTACTACACTGTTTATTAACGAACTGAGGACAAACTAAGAAATTGCGACTAATAAGGAATTTTTTTTTTTTTTTTTTAATGTAGGAGTACGTGCAACTTTTTATGGAAAACTTTTCTCCGTAAAGAATGTAAAAGACTATTCATTTAGTTTTTCTCTGTGACTACCAAGCGCTGCCTCAGCTTTCAGAAAAACAAATTTCGTTGACTCATAAATTTAAGAGACTGCCCTTGATGGGCTGTAAGAGTGTCTTATTTTTACTATGAATATCAAACGTATGTATACATATTATTCATGTGCATGGACATACATAATGATTTTATCATTTGACTTTGAACGATGACAGCAGTACTATTGTTAAATGCTAATTAATATTATTTAATTTTGCCTTCGGTTTATAACCGGAGATTGTGGACTACAGGGTCACGCTCCTTAACAGGCTGGGGGAAAGCACATAGTCTAATTATTTATTTGTTTCAAATAAAGAAGAATTCGAAAGTTGTACAGAATATTCGTGTAAAATTATATTTCTTTTTTCTTGGAATTTAAATACTGGCAACTCTTCTTTCATTTTTAATTCAGATAACTTGAATTTTTTCTTTTCGTTGGGTTTATATTTATGTATTTCATAATAACTTCAACTTCTCCTTTTAATAGCTTTTATATTAATTAATTTTATTTTGCATGTACACAAAAAAGTAGAGGAAGGACAAAACGTCTTGTCACTCTTTTGGAATTAGTTATTAATATCTCCACTTGATGAGTGACAGCGAGATACTAACTAAAACGCTACGTAAAGAAGCGCACCTTGCACGAAGTTTTAGTTTAAACTTCTTTGTCTTACTTGCTATAGGGCTAGTACTTACTGACTTCTAGTACTTAAGCTTAGTGGCTTGTTTCAGTTGTCACTTGACACTTCTGAGAGCTACGAAGTACACAGTAAGCTGTGTTAAGTGACGAGTCTTGTTAAGAACGAATTATTTAGGAGTTTTAAAATTTTATCATCGAGGGAAGAAATAAAAGTTTGGTCGAAGTGCCTCTCTCAAGGCATATCTTGAAGAGCCAATTGTATTTTGCTAGATTGATATCTTTCTGGCTTGATTTTTTTAACTTCAATAGCGTTTTGCACAAAAGATTATGCACTTTTAAATTGCTTTAATGTATTCCATTCCCACACAGTAAATGTGTAATTTTTTTGCCGCTTTTTTGACAGTTCTTGTGGGAATGTCTCGCTCCATACATTTCAAGTCCTTCACAAAATTTTTCTGTTGATTCTTTGTTACAATATATACATACGTGTTACAATATATATATATGTGTAACAAAGCTCAGGTACAGTTGTATTCCAGCATCGCGCATGATAGCTAATGGAAGGTAGTTCAAATGGCTTAAAGGGCCAAAAGTCATAAGCAACTAGGTGTATCCATCCGGTTTAATGTTGGCAGGCACCTTAGAAGCAACTTTCCACTATAGTGGGTCACAGTCTTAAGAAATATGGTCTTCATCGGCTGTGTTCTTGTTCTTGGTATTTTTCCCTTTTACTTATTTTGGATGCTGTGTTATACAGTATACTTTTGTGCAGCGCATGTCATCTGCCAATTCAGCCGTTCCATATATTATATATCAGGTAATAACATCTTTCCGTGTCTGTTGCTTCGTAGAAAAATTAATATCCTCTATTGGATCTTTGTGTTGGACGAACTCATTGAGGTAGTTGGATTGTAGGGTTTTTTTTATAAGGACGCTAATTTTGGCCCCGGTGCAACTCACTCTCACAAATTGTAACATTGGAGTATTTCTTTCTTTGCTATCTTCTGTTAAAATTTCCCTTATTGCAGGCAGTTTTATATTCCTACTTGACATTGTGGTTCTGACATCAATTTGTGTTTGTACTTTCTGTGCTAGTGATTCGTTTGCTTTTTCTATTTCAAAAGTCAATGCTGCAATCAGTATTGCTGCTACAACTGCACCGTCATATATTTGCCAGTATTTAGTGTTGTAAAGTGTGTACGGTGCGATACACACCTGTTTCTTTAAAGAAATTACCAGACCAAAGCTATTAAGGAATTTTTTCATTTTATCTTTATGGAATAAATCATTACTCATTGATTCACAATATCATTGTATGATCAACAATGCAATGGAGTAAGTAGTTTTAATACATGCTAAACCTTAATGTTAAAGAACAAAAAAAACTCTTACAATAGAGTAACATGCAAGTGTAGTAAAGTACAACATGCGTTTGAATCTTAAAGCCTCGGAATTTTTTTTTTTTTTTTTATTTATTTTTTTTTTCTTCATTTTATTTCTTATTAGTAAAATTTTTTTCTAATGTCTGTGTCTACCAATACAGTTTAAATACGTGGCAGTAGAAATATACTAAATATGAATCTTCTCATTTAAGAATCTCATATAAATTTAGTCATATCAAGTTTGTTTACATCTTAGTCCTCCACATGTAATGACATGTCTTTGATTATGTTATTAACTCAATTTGTTGATGACATAAACGGTAAATCAACTTCTTGTCCATTCTGTGCTTTGCACTTCTTTGAATTGGTTCAGTGTATTTCGTGTGATACTTGCGTTTATCGTTCTGTACCGTTAAAAAAGTGCTTTCAGGATCTCCGTATTTTACTTATAATTGGGATAATCATCCTTACCGATTTCTAACGGCATGACAAAATTCTAGGGTACCAAATCAAAAAAAATGATTAGAGAAATCTTTTTCCCTTCTCGTTTCTTCTATATCCTACGGCAGAAGATATATAAGTCTTTTCGGATTACTGTTTGGTATATCATTGTCACTTTTTGGAGGTGTCGGGAAGGAAACTTTTTCTGCTTGACAAATAGTGGATCTTTTTTGATTAAGAAAATGAGTCTCAATATTTCCTTTTATATTTTGTATTTTCTTAGTTTTTTTAGTAAATGAATTACTATCGCAGTTGGCAGTTATAGTTCGATGTGTATAACTACGTGAATCTGGAAGTATGTGAATATGTTTCCTTTATTTTCTTATTGTTCAACAACTTTTCGTAAAGGATAGCTTACGTTGACTCTAGTCTATATAGTTATTTTGTAGTAAGGATTTACCGTGCAGCCTGGAAGAAAAATAGTATCAAATTACTATTGACTTATAAGTCCATTTTCAATTTTTAAAGTCCATGGTGTAGGAGTTTCAAACTTCGTATCTTCTTTATAGGTCTAGTTCTAGATGATTTCGATAATTTTTGTTTAGTTCAATTGGTTTTTGCTCCTTTGGTTTTTGTTTAATAGTTACTTGAGGAGCAGTGTTTAGTGAATTAATGATGCGTTTTATACATTTTTCTGAGACACTACGTTTCATAGTTTTCTCAAAACAGCTTTTTACTTTGCTGATGAGTATTGCTATCATAATTATAATCATAACAGCTTTAATGACATTACGTATTTAAATAAAATAAGAAGTTCGTTTTTGCTTCAACTTTCGGGTTCGTTTTTTTAATTTAATAAATTGTATTTTGTACATTTAATTCTTTATCTGCCCATGCTTGTTTATTAAAGTTTAATTCTTAAATCAATTTTATAGTGTCATGGAAGTTATCAGTAACTTTTAAGCGCTTATGAAGTACAGTAAAGTTTAAATTCACTTCTACTTGATAGGTGCGTTGTATCTGAGTGATAATCTTATGTTTACTGGTTAAAGTCAATTTGTGAGTTTTTTCTTTATATCCATTGTTTATTTGGAATAGACCTATACCTTTAACTTTCTTTTTTTGATCTAATTTGCATAATTGCAAGATGTAGTATGTAAAGATTATAAGTGGTTTGATCTATGAGTGCCAAACGTAATATAACCATGGTTCTATTTTCTTGATGCACAACATCTAGTTTGATAAGAGTGCTTAGTAAACCAGCATGGAGATTCTTTATTAGTGCTACAAATTTCACGTTGCCTGGCGGGCTCTTTACATCCCGGGTTATGGTTCAAAATATATTTGGAGAAAGTAGCTTTGAATGTACTTGACCTCTTCGTAAATCATGTAAGATGTCAATCAGATCTTTATGGTAACGAATAATGTGATCTAAGGTAGCCTTAGTTCTTCAGGTTTAACCACATTTTATTCAGTAATTGAACGACATAAAATGAACAGAAAAATAATATTAAAAAAGAAATGCCTTACACAAAACAAATCTCGTAGAATACTTCCTATACATTTCCAACCAAACTTCGTAACTTTTTCTGGACAAAGTTGTTTTCCCTACTACTAAGCTTACAAACTACTTTAAATAGAAATTAACAATGGGACGCTGTTTATAGTAGAATAAGTGACATTTTATATTTACAATGTGAAATAGTAAGACATAATCGGCAATTAAAGAGAAAGATACATAACGATACATAGTCTAAGAANTTTACATTTTAACTTTTAATAAGACTTTTAATGTCAGATTCATTAGTCATTGGAACGTGGTAGGTGCTTTTTTCAAACCTTTAGGCATCCATCTGTAAAATACAGATGTTTCAAACACGTACAAGTAATACTATTACTCGGCCCGCTACACGAGAAAGTCATCCATACTATCACAGACCCCACAAAGAAAATTGATTTCCAACAAGAAAAATAGGAGACCCCTAGGGATGATCGAGAGACCAGTAGGTTACCTCTCGGTTAACTGAGCAGCCGGAGATTTTTACCTACCAACTAAATGATCCTACGAAGTGAGAGCAACGCTTGTCACTTACCTTTTAAAAAGCAAACATACTTCGTTCCTAACCGTGAACTGAATAATGATCCCTTAAGAAATGCAACACCAGAAAGCAATAATACAAGGAAACACCTGAAAACCTACTTCAAGCAAAACCTATGCACCTTGAGAAACTCAGCACAAAAAAAGCCCTCCTTCGTTATTGGTTGCTGACGCTGGACCACCACTTGGTAAAATCAATTAAGCAATCAGGGATATTTTTTGTCAAAAATGATTAGAGATATCTTTTTCCCTTTTCGTTTCTTCTATATCCTACGGCAGAAGATATATAAGTCTTTTCGGATTACTGTTTGGTATATCATTGTCACTTTTTGGAGGTGTCGGGAAGGAAACTTTTTCTGCTTGACAAATAGTGGATCTTTTTTGATTAAGAAAATGAGTCTCAATATTTCCTTTTATATTTTGTATTTTCTTAGTTTTTTTAGTAAATGAATTACTATCGCAGTTGGCAGTTATAGTTCGATGTGTATAACTACGTGAATCTGGAAGTATGTGAATATGTTTCCTTTATTTTCTTATTGTTCAACAACTTTTCGTAAAGGATAGCTTACGTTGACTCTAGTCTATATAGTTATTTTGTAGTAAGGATTTACCGTGCAGCCTGGAAGAAAAATAGTATCAAATTACTATTGACTTATAAGTCCATTTTCAATTTTTAAAGTCCATGGTGTAGGAGTTTCAAACTTCGTATCTTCTTTATAGGTCTAGTTCTAGATGATTTCGATAATTTTTGTTTAGTTCAATTGGTTTTTGCTCCTTTGGTTTTTGTTTAATAGTTACTTGAGGAGCAGTGTTTAGTGAATTAATGATGCGTTTTATACATTTTTCTGAGACACTACGTTTCATAGTTTTCTCAAAACAGCTTTTTACTTTGCTGATGAGTATTGCTATCATAATTATAATCATAACAGCTTTAATGACATTACGTATTTAAATAAAATAAGAAGTTCGTTTTTCCTTTAATTTTCAGGTTCGCTCTTTTTATTTAATTTATTGTATTTTGTACGTTTAACTCTT
>NW_019384219.1:282351-303880 GCF_000648655.2 Copidosoma floridanum
AACAGCTTTAATGACATTACGTATTTAAATAAAATAAGAAGTTCGTTTTTGCTTCAACTTTCGGGTTCGTTTTTTTAATTTAATAAATTGTATTTTGTACATTTAATTCTTTATCTGCCCATGCTTGTTTATTAAAGTTTAATTCTTAAATCAATTTTATAGTGTCATGGAAGTTATCAGTAACTTTTAAGCGCTTATGAAGTACAGTAAAGTTTAAATTCACTTCTACTTGATAGGTGCGTTGTATCTGAGTGATAATCTTATGTTTACTGGTTAAAGTCAATTTGTGAGTTTTTTCTTTATATCCATTGTTTATTTGGAATAGACCTATACCTTTAACTTTCTTTTTTTGATCTAATTTGCATAATTGCAAGATGTAGTATGTAAAGATTATAAGTGGTTTGATCTATGAGTGCCAAACGTAATATAACCATGGTTCTATTTTCTTGATGCACAACATCTAGTTTGATAAGAGTGCTTAGTAAACCAGCATGGAGATTCTTTATTAGTGCTACAAATTTCACGTTGCCTGGCGGGCTCTTTACATCCCGGGTTATGGTTCAAAATATATTTGGAGAAAGTAGCTTTGAATGTACTTGACCTCTTCGTAAATCATGTAAGATGTCAATCAGATCTTTATGGTAACGAATAATGTGATCTAAGGTAGCCTTAGTTCTTCAGGTTTAACCACATTTTATTCAGTAATTGAACGACATAAAATGAACAGAAAAATAATATTAAAAAAGAAATGCCTTACACAAAACAAATCTCGTAGAATACTTCCTATACATTTCCAACCAAACTTCGTAACTTTTTCTGGACAAAGTTGTTTTCCCTACTACTAAGCTTACAAACTACTTTAAATAGAAATTAACAATGGGACGCTGTTTATAGTAGAATAAGTGACATTTTATATTTACAATGTGAAATAGTAAGACATAATCGGCAATTAAAGAGAAAGATACATAACGATACATAGACTAAGAATGCACTTGGGCTTAACTCTCTACTTTTTTCTTGATGAAACAAAATTTAAAAATTAAAACAAAAAATATAAAAATACAGATGTTTCAAACACGTACAAGTAATACTATTACTCGGCCCGCTACACGAGAAAGTCATCCATACTATCACAGACCCCACAAAGAAAATTGATTTCCAACAAGAAAAATAGGAGACCCCTAGGGATGATCGAGAGACCAGTAGGTTACCTCTCGGTTAACTGAGCAGCCGGAGATTTTTACCTACCAACTAAATGATCCTACGAAGTGAGAGCAACGCTTGTCACTTACCTTTTAAAAAGCAAACATACTTCGTTCCTAACCGTGAACTGAATAATGATCCCTTAAGAAATGCAACACCAGAAAGCAATAATACAAGGAAACACCTGAAAACCTACTTCAAGCAAAACCTATGCACCTTGAGAAACTCAGCACAAAAAAAGCCCTCCTTCGTTATTGGTTGCTGACGCTGGACCACCACTTGGTAAAATCAATTAAGCAATCAGGGATATTTTTTGTCCTTTGTCGGAACTCATCAACAAATGTTAAGGAGAAGACACTACTAGAATACGAAGGGAGCATTCACTATTTTTAACTGTGCAGCAACGCGTAGTGACGGCGTTAGCTTTGTCAGAAAGTTCCTGGCAGTAGACAAGATGAACTACATGTGTATTAACTCTGCACAGACCCTTGGTACCAATGCCTTGCGTTGTCCCCTTTTTAAACTACCTTCCTGACCTCTCCGTTCGGACCTTGAGTCCTCTCTTCAGAAGCAATTTTCCAAGACTACTCTCCAGAGCTCTTTGCTCCGAGCTCTCTAAAATTAGTCTCCTCTCACGATCGACCACTAAATGCCGCCACAGCTAATGCGCGTCCATTGTCAAACGGAGGCTTACCGTTATTTGTATATCGATTGATTGGAGGGAAAGTGTATAAGTCTGATAGTAGCATGAAATCAGCAATAGTTTGATTTATTAATTTGTTTGCATTGGAAGTTATTTGTTCCTTGTTTTTATTTAAGTTATTTAGGGTTTTTTTATTTATTTGTTCCTTTTAGAGCATCTGTTTTTCGCAATAATAGAAGTACTCGTGTGCGTTAGTGTAGTAAAACTTAAAGGTGTATTTTTTTAAAGACGAGGGATAATTGATAATTTTCCATTCATGATATAAATTTTAAAAATTTTATCTTTATTAAAAAGGGGTTTAAAGTCCACTGTACATCTTGATGAATCTGCAATTCTTTTATCTAATACAGAGTCATCAAAGTTTTCGGGATCAAATGTGTCTATTTCGATTAGTATATCCTTAATTTTAGGATCTGGCTTATCTTTATCAGAAAATCTGGTAACTAATAAGAAATTTGTATCACCTTGCTCGGGTTTATTATGATTGTTAGTTTATCAAAATATTTGAAAAAATTGGTTAAATTTTTTTGTGATCTTTTGTATTTTTTGATAAAAAACGTTAGTAAATTACTTGCCGTAGTTTCAGGTTGGTCTTTAAAAACGTCTTTGCTTGAACCTTTACTAAGTGAAATAAGCAGTACAGATATTTCAGTATTTGTTGCGTCTGAGACTGAGTCAGTATCTGTATTTTAGTCTACTTCCATTTAAGTAAATTTTTGCCGTAATCCACTTTGTCTAGGGTCATATACTGGTGGTTGTGTATCTCCTGACAATTCTTTAGTATTACTTGCGTTATTTTTGGAAAACTGACTTTTCCTTAACAATGCCCTAAGGTTAATTATATCTCTGACTTGTAATTGTGGCATTTCCTTAGGTTTACAACTATTAAGTCTTATTCCTGTGGTTTCTGTATTCCTATCGCTAGCATGTGATGTTGAGTCTATTAATTTCGAAAAGTTCTCTTTTAATCAGGTAGAATCTTATAATGTACTTTTAGTGACATTTCTTAAAATACTCGTTAGCAACATAAATAATGTCTGTAATTGTAAAAATGTTTTCGTTTTCATCCTTTAAGCAATCACACTATGATTTATCTTTGGCTGCATCTTATACCAAAGGATCGTCCAGGGCCCCTGGCTGATTAAAGTACATTCGTTTCTGATTTAGTCATGCTTCTCGTTTTTTGTCACTTTACCTGTCTCCTTTAAGGTTGTTAGCAATGCTTCAGGCTTGATCGCTGTTAAATTAGATGCTCTTACTATTCCTCTTCTTCGACTTTGTAATTCTGTATCTTTTCCTTAACTTTTTTTCGATTCATCATTATAACTTGTAGTTATGGTAATCTATTGCTTGTATTATTTTTCGTATAAAGAAATGGTCTTACTAGGTTTCAAGATTATGCATCAGCATTGGTACCGAGATTTCTGGGCTTGTATTTGTTAATGTATTCATAATCAATGAATTTAAACATTTAGCACACTAAGCGCTGACGTTAATCTTTTTTTTGTATTTATCTAATTCAATGGCTCATGATTAGCTACGAGAACAAATGTGTTTTCTAATAAATACGAACAAAAATAATGCATTGCGTGTGGTGCAGCTAAGCATTCCTTCTAAGTCGTAGAACAATTTATTTTGGCTTTTCTTAGAGTTCTTTAAAAATAGATAACAGGATAGTCAAACCCAATAACCCATTTTTTTCTTGACCTTATACCCCTCCAAATGCGTAGTCAGATGCATCTGTTGTCAACTCAAATCACTTACGAAAGTCAGAAAATCGTAAGTTAGGCTCTTGACATATATGGTCCTTTAGAATTCGAAAATTCTTTTCTTGCACTCAAGTTCGTTCAAATTCCACATTTTTTTTTAACAAATCTGATAATACTGTAGCTATTTTAAAAAAAAATTTGTTAATGAAACGTCTATAGAATCCTGCTGGTCCAAAAAATTGTATAATACTTATCATAGTTTTCGGTTAGGGAAGTTCTCTTATGGTCTGTATTTTTTTAGCATCTGGTTTAATTTCTCGTTTACTTCCTAAATGCCTTATAAATATTACTTTTTTTTTGCAAAAGTTTAACTTTATCTGGCTAGAGTACCATATTCGCTGATCTTAGCCAGTTAAAAAATAACTTAAATTTACGATCATGATCGACTTTATATGGTCAATAATAATATTATCTAAATATATTTACATTTTAACTTTTAATAAGACTTTTAATGTCAGATTCATTAGTCATTGGAACGTGGTAGGTGCTTTTTTCAAACCTTTAGGCATCCATCTGTATTGGTAATGTCCATGATTTGAAAAAAAAACTAAAAAATGTACGGATGCTTCCTACTGGTCTATAGTGTATGCGATACTAGGCAAAGGATATTGATCATCAATGGTCTGTTTATTAGGTTCTCAGAAATCAATCATTACCCTTCATCTTGGACTTCCATGGCTATCAGATTTTTTAGTAACAATTCAGAGGGGTGAATCATACGGAGTGGACGAGAACTTAATTATGCTATTATTAACTTTTTTTGCTACGTGCTCTTCTAAAACTGTTTCATGTACCAGTGAGTAGCGTTATTGCTTCGCCTTAAAAAGGATGATTATTTCCATCGAGATTCCATGTGCAAAAAGATCAGTACGGAGTAAAGGGTCTCCTGACAACTAAAAAACTCCATAAATTTCAGAAATCAATCGTTTACACTGATCTCGTTCTTTCAGGTTTAAGTGGCCCATACGTACAAATCGTTTTAGGTCTCTTATTTTATCTTGTGTATTTTTGATAACTAATATATCATATTTGCTACTAGTATCGGGATCAAATTCAGGTGCAATATAGTCGAAGGGTAGAATTCCTCTTGGATCTATTTCAATTGTAACATTATCTTTATTAGTGCTTACCACCATAATATTACATTGACCACTCTGATTTTTCATATTTCTTCTCCTCAATATACGTCATTACGCCCTATGTTGACTTGTGGTAAGTATTCTATGGTAAAATTAGTATAAATTAAATTATCCTTACTATTTGGCATGGGTAAGCCTTGATTGTATATTTAGTTGGCTTATAAGTATTTTTTTTGCTCCTTATTAAGGCAACGTTGTTATACAATAGGAGTATTTCTACTTTATTCAATTGCATGGAGTGGGAGTGTATTTTGGTCGTTTATTTTCTTATTTTCACTGCATGTCCCATTTTTATTAGTTTCATTATCAGTGGGCTTTATAAAATGATCACCTGTTTCTAATAAAACCAATTTTTCAAATTCATCTCGAACGTAAAAATCAGCTTTCGTGTCTACAAATTTTTTTGTATTTAGGTATATTTGACCTCCTGGGCCAGCCTACGATGTATTCATTATAAAAGTTTTGTTGGTCAATTTAATTCGTAAAGCACTCTGTCTTTCAGTTAGCATTAATGGTGGTGGCTTGAATTTGACTTTCTTGTGCTCATTTCCTCAGTTTTATTGCTTTTTAATCTGTTTCACCTCTTTTCAATTGTTCTACTTCTACAAGACTTTTTGAAAAAGAAGTAGGGTTCATAACATTATCATCTAATACCTTAACATCGTGATAATACGATAATGTGGTTTGTTGTACTTAACAAACATTTGCACGTAATAAGCCGCCATCTGAAATTGAAAAATTGTTAGGGATCTATGAAAAATTGTAGGTTTTCCTTGTATAGTCAAATACGTCGTTTGTTTAGTTAAAACAAGGTGGGGTGTTATTAAGGTAAGATTAACAATTTTACTAGCCTCTACACGTGAATATAAAAGCAACTAATCTAATTTAATTTGGTTTGTGGTGGCACCTGCTTAAACATGAGTGTGATAGAGTAACTCTTCTCTTCTGGAATTCACAACCTTATGCTTGTTGACTCATCTTATACGACAAGTCTCTGGCATGTACCAACGTAGACGGTTTTGTTTCTGTTGCTATATTCATTACCTGGGCTAAAACATTTATTATAGGGGTTGAGTTATGTCTTTGGGAGCTCACTTCCAATCGACGATGGGGTGAGCCACCTGAGAGATTAAATGATGCGGTAAACGGTCATTTCCTGGTTAGTACTGATTTTGAAAATTTTGATTCTAATAATTAGAATTAAGACCTTATTAGTAACAATCATTATAATTATTATTTTGAAAGTATCCATTCTAATTCTAACCTCTGCTTCGGAATCCTTGATTATTCCTAAGTTTATATTAACATTTCTTTGAGTATAATAATCGTTAGGATTCTCGTACCTGAATCGTCCAAAATTGTTTTGATTATAATTAAAGTTTTCCGACTGATTTTGAAAATTTTGATCTCTCCCCAGATTCTTATAATGTCCACGGTAATTTTGTCCATTACTACATTATTAATATTGTCTATTATTATTTTAATAATTATTATACTATCTCTTAGCGTAATGATTCTGATTGTCTATCTGTTGTTCATTTACGTGTGCTATTAGATGTGATTGGAATGGCTGATCAAGGTTTCTATTTTGCGGTTGATATGAGTTATTAAAATAATTTTTAAAACGACTGCGAGGTAGTCCTTGGAATCCTGTATCCGGGATTATATCCGATCTCATTTGGCTCTCCATTCTCAAAGCACAATAGAAGGCGTTGACTAGAGAAGCAGATTCACGTTTATCTGCTAGCTTATCGTAGGTGCTAGTCCTTTTATGAATATGTCTAATGCCACCTCCTTTATAGGGGTCATTATATTTACGTTGTATGTACTTCCCACATCTTCCATCAAGGCTTTTCCAGCACCGCTCAGAAGTAGGTTTACATTATCATAATATTCACCTACCAATTGACCTTATATTTGGCGTACATTTTGCAGCTTAGTTTAATAATAGGCAATAGTTTTTTTCCGTTGCATATTTTTTTTTTAATAAGTCATAAATGCTTCGAGGTTTTCGAAATATTGGCCGCTTACGCTTATGCGTGCGGCACCTTGCAGATTCTACAATACAGCTTTTTTGTGTAAGTCTTTTTGATCATCTCTGATCTAGCTTTTTCTATTTCTTACATCTCGTATATAATCAGTTAGCGGAATATTTATTTTATCAAATATAGGAATGAATTAAATCACATGCTGAAATAAGAAGTTGGCGTTTAGAGACTCCATCATCGCTTCAGCTACTGTCAAATCGGCATCAACGTTTTTGTTGACCATATTCTAAGTTGCATAATTTGCTTTACATGCTTTTTCCTTAATTTTTTTATTTATTTTTATCCTATACTCTATATGATTGTGTGAAGAAAAATTGTATTATTATTTTGTTTAATTTCTTTGCTTCCAAAAAACATTACAATTAATCCTCGACATTTATCGCAGAATACATAGGTTTTAAGGAAATAATAGAATATAAGTGTGTGTGTGTGTGTGTGTGTGTGTGTGTGAGTGTGTGTGTATAATTATGTCTTTCATATAAGCATTTTTTCTCGCATGCAAGTGCAAAGAGTTTGGCTTACTTTTTATAGGTATACGTATGTCGATAAAACGATAATTGTACTATTTGTATACCCAGAAACTAAAGTAAGAGAGTGTAATCAAACGCTCTGGTATTATATCATCTGTCATAAGCAAGGGGGTATATGGCACAGGGATTCTTAATATAGCATATGCAGATTTACATCCTAATCGCTATGCAACCGTAATGTAGGGCGTGATTTAAAGCTTTAGCGTAATCAATTATGCTAGCTCTGTATCTACTCTCCACGACTAAATTGCATACGTATTGTTTACAGCGTATGGATCTGTGTTTTAATTTTAACGCATTTGTGTGGGTAAGTGACATTGCAGTTGCTTACGCTCCAATGCCGATTATACTGTATATCAATACAGTTCTCATATGCTTGCTTATATAAGTTGTTTGGTCCTATTTGCTTACTCTGCCTGGGTCCTATATAAGGGATAGTGGGGCAGCGTGAGTTTGTAGGGTAACTCGGGCACCTCATGTACTCAATAAAAAAATTAATGTTTTTTTCTCAAATAAATTTTTTTACATTGTAAAATATCAACACTATTTTCCTCAAAGAGTATCGTGATGAAAAGTAATTAAATAATTTGTAAAAATTTATAAAACTATTTTAATAAATAACCCTGCGGACAATGATAGCTTCATGGCTTCTTTTGACAACAAAAATTATCTCCAGTAATTATCTCATGAAGTTTCTCCAACAGTCTGTTTGATTTACTTTCAAGATCCGTTGAAAAAAAATTTTTATCTTCCACCATTAAAAAGTTATATTTATTTCAAAACATGGCTTCTACGGGACATGATGGGCACCACGCTTGAGGCACAATGAGCCTGAGAACTCTGCGTCTGCAGCAGACATAGGGATATAAGGATCCTTATCCTTATATCTCTATGGCAACAGACGCTGTCATTCTGTTCGAATCAAAACAAAGCTGATTAACTTAACCTTAGTCTTAGCTTTGAATTTCTCTAGTCTGTCTTATTTTATAAGTAAGTAAGTTTAATTGTGGATCGTGACTTGACTAAAAATAAGAATGGTGCGACGATACAAAAAGAAGATGGAGAGAAATATTCATAATATTCATATCGAATATTCAAAATATCACACAAAGTGATTCTTTGGTAAATTCAGTTGCTATGAATCCTATAAATTTTAGTTGTTTTTTCCTACAATCCTAAACTGGCAAGACTGAAGAGGTTTTTTACGCATATATTTCATTTTAATGAAGCTTTATTTTTATAATATTAGAGTGCAATTGGCATACAGTTATTTGTACTAAACACAAAATTTATGAGATTAAGGCAAGATGTTTGTGGTATTAAAATAACTTATCTAACAGATTGTAATGTAACTTGTGATATTACATTTTTAATGTACAATGATTTAACAAATAAATGTTTTATGTTTCTTAAATAAATTTTTTATGTTTGTTAAGTATCATTAAAAATTAATTAATATAAATACTGTTGTTCACCTACCATCGAATTATTTCAATCATCCCGCGCTCATCGTACCCTACAGCTATGCTCACTGTGCCCGCAAGGGGGCAGAATGAGCATTTTTAAGAACTATATTTTACTATATGATAACTAATTATTTATTGATTTATATATTTTTTATTTCGGGTAGTCTTATTCTATGTGTCACGCTCTGAAAGATGCTCAGCTGGAGAATTATATTTAAGGTAGAAAAAAATTGTAAGAGTGTAATAAATAATGGGTGCCCGTCATGCCCTACTATCCCTTACATTGATTATATGTAAATACACTAGGGGTGTGGATTTCATGTATAATGTATAGAAGTACATGTACTTGACAGTCTGTTATAGCCAAAGTGTGTGCTTGAATACCAGACAGAATACAAATGCTGCAAACTATAACTATATGGACTGCTACGTGCAGTCTGTCCCATGCAACAACTTTAATTCTACAGCTAGAGCCTCTCTGACTTTATTTAAAAAAGAAAGTTTTTTTTTACACTGTATACTGACGCTTGCCGTTAGGCATCTGGAAGTTATCCTTTGTACCCAATAGTTGTTTTCCTGAAGTAGAGTTGTCTTTACCTGAATTTTTTGCTCTGTTTACTGCAGTTTTACAGTCTTAAATATACATGCACTGCAATCCGATACGGTGGACAGTACAGATATACCCATAAGAGTTTCTTATATGTACAACGCGCAATTTATGTGCCTATGAATCATGAAGAAGGCAAGAAGAGATTATATTTAATTTGGAACTAGTAAATTATTAGAAAATTTCCAGACTTTTTATAATTTTTTGTTTTCTTTTTATTTTAAGGGTTCCCTTTTCACAAAGATCATTAAATAGTCATTTATTTGTTGATTTCTGCTTTAAAATTATTGATTTTACTATCCGATAATTCAGTATTACATTCGTGCAAATTATGGTAATTTTGTATATGATCAATTATTGATTCCAATCATTTTTCTAGAATATTTTTCTCTTTTATAAGCTCCTGAACAAAAAATTTCTTACCACTCCTCCTACTTTCCTTATAACTCAGAAAATTATGTATCAGGGATTTCACTTAATTTTATTTAATAAACAATTGTATGTATACAAGTAAAACTCTTACATTACATTAAATCCTTACTTTATTTTTAAGCGTTCTTCCTCTACAACGAACAATATTAAGTGCGAATAAGTTTGTGTACATGTATTTTTTATTTTGAAAGATCACTTTAAGTAGCAAATCTAGGGTAAATAGTGTCTGGTTTTTGAGCAGGACTTACAGAGATAAGCCGCTCTAGCTAGAAAATTCAGGGTAGGAATAAAAAGACCGCTCTTAATAGCAGATCTTGGGTAAAAAAGGTCCGCTACTCAAGCGGGACTAAAGGAATAAACCACTCTGGTTAGCAAGTTAAGAATAAGAACAGTGTATTTAATCTGTCTGGTCAGTGGATGGTACAAGAAATCACGTTTTTTTAATTTTTGTGCTGTTATTAAAACACAATACTGTTTTTTTTCACCTTTTTTTTACTTTATAGCAGTAAGCTTTCGTGTTGTTTTATCGTTAATATATACTATATTAGTATATACTATGTTCTTCGCAAAGGTACAGCATATACGCGTCCGCGCACTCTGCACTTCATGGGGTATTACACAGCATTTACAAATATGCTTTTTATTAATGGTATTTATTGTTTCTCTAAAAGTATCACTAAGGTAACAAGTAGTAAGCAAACAAATAGCTGGTGACAATAAACCACGCTGTGCTACCAATTTTTGTGAAATGTTTATTTATATCATTTAATTTTTTCTTCGTTTTAAGACCGAAGATAGTGGACTACAGTCTCACAATTTTGCACAGGGTGCAAGACAGCAGATAGTCAAACTATTTGCTTGTTTAAAAAAAAATAGAGGCAGAAGGTTGTAAAAAGTATTCTTGTCAATTTAGCTTTCTGTTTCCTTGGAACTTTAATACTGGTAACTCTACTTTAGTCATTAATTAAGATAACTAGAATTCTTTCTTTTCGTTCAGCTTGTAATTATTTATTTCGTAATAACTAAAACTTCTTATTCTAGTAGCTTTTGTAGTAATTCGTTTTATATTGCTTGTACACAAAAAAAATACAAATTGAAATACATTGTATGGTGTTCGCTGATAAAAAACATAACCTTAAAAAATCGGTCTTAGTTTCTGTAGAAGATGTTAAAATGTGGACAATATTTCGTAAAAATATATAAATTGCTATGCATTGTCAGTATAAGGCACCTTAAAACCTGCAATTAAACAAAAATTTCGACCAAAAACAGTTACTCTACTGATGACATTCTTATTTTTTGGTATTTTTGGACGTAGGACATATCAATCAGCAACGGCACGTTGAACATGAAATACCAATATTGAAGATTTTTAACTTATTTATTATAGAATCTATTAGAAAATATTACTTTTTAGTGAAGTTTATTAAAATGTTTGCCATGGCATAACTAATCACACCTAGTAGTACATCATGCATTTGATTTAAGCTTTTGTTGACAATAACGTGATAATTTGGGATTTAATTAAACATACAAGCTTATTTAGCTCATGTTGATGATAAATTGGTATTTTCTTATGTTGCTGAAAAATTTCTCAACGTTTCTTAAAAGAGCTACATTTTTGCTTGTTAAATATTTTATTTGTCTTCTATCAGTACAACAAACTCTACGAAATCGAGTTTCAGAGAAAGATTTAGCAAAATCTAAGTAAGTGTTTCATTTAAGGTAGACTTGTGCAATTAAACTTAACACCAAATAAACTTTTTGGGTTGGGCTGCCGATACTCACATTTATATTATCATTTCTTAATTAGAATAAATCTTCAATCAATTTTTCAAATACGATCTTGTTACCATATATTTTATATCATCGGTATAAAATAAATCTATTACGACAATCCTTTTTAATTTTGAAGAAAAATCTGGAGGACAAGATGGTGAAGTGGCATACACAGCTTCAATTTCATTTTTTTTCTGCGTATGAGCCCAGCACGTTAGCCACTTCACTATTGTTGAAAAATATTATTAAGGGTAATTGTTAGTCGTACAATTGCTTAGCAAAACCTGTTTTTATAAATTACAAGACTTAATAACTAATAAGTAACTGATGTACAAACATGCTATAGTTATATAATTTAAGCAGTAGTCATTATTACGTCTACGTAGGTACAAAAAAAAAACAGTTTGAAGTTAAATAAAAGTTTTGTATACTCTTCTTACCATTTTATGTACATTTCTAAAGCTACTAACATACTTTGTCTAGTTTAATTCACAGCTTATCAGTCATCTTAGCAGTGATTGGTTACCTAACTTTTTTAAATTTATAAACAGACATTTGAACAAAAGACCTCAGGGCAACATGCATAGGATCAATTGAGATTCAGTAGGTAAAAATAATTCAAAGCAACAATCTATTACTGTCGTTAGAGAGCTTAACACTCCAAGCACCGCCACACTTCCTAAAATTATGGAAACACCTACAGTTCATGACTCCAACGATCTTACTCAGAATAATTACTCCAGTTTTTTTAAAAAGCCTTGATCAAGCACCCCTTTCCAAACTATAAATAGCTTGTACAACATGAATAATTCAACTCCAGCATCCTTTTGCAATCTTTCTATAAAAAAAGCAATCTAAATAATACCTATACATAACGGGTCAAACATCCTACTCTGAACCTTGTTAGACGGCTGCAAAGAAGCATGACACGTAATTCTAAAAATAAACTAACCCGATTTAGCACAGTTTATGAAAATGTGACCTTCGGGAGAAGCATTACTCTCCACCAAAAATAAAGTTTTAGACACCATCGAAAATATAGCGATACTTTTCACAAACATTTTCGGATCCACAAAAACATGGACCTTAGTAATGGGTAAACTAGTGGCGTTAAAACAAAACAAAAAAAACGTTATCACCTCTTCTAGAAGAGTTAAAAATTAATTGAAGCAACTCTCCGATATGGTCGTATACATCAGAAATTCTGTACACAACTAGAACAGGATGAAGTCAAATATTCGATAGGGGGGTTACACTGGGTAATAAAAGCAAGTGTGGGCCATGGAAACAGCCTTGAAACTACCACAACTCAAGCGATAGAAATTAAAAGAGACTTTATGTGTTAAAAGCCCGAACATCTACAAAAAACAGTAAAAATTATAACTAATAGACAAACTCAAGATGCATGAATAAACTTTATTCTAACTCCATAAGAATGCTTGATTTGTAAAAGATGAGGGCACACAGCAGGCAGCTGGTATCGCTATAATACTGGTAAAGCCGACACTCACCAAGCCACACTCATGTACAATGCTACCTATTACCGAACGTCATCCTAGCCTATCCCCTGACTGAGCATATACCGTTATACACTCAGTCCTTATAAATGGCCGCGTCATGTAGTCAACCATGACAGAATAATCTTATCCCTACGTATCCTTCTAACAACTACAAATCAAACCAATACACGCAGAAACAAACTTTAAAGTCACTTAAGGATAATCGAAACAATTAAAAAACGTGCAACAATTGCAAAAACATAGATCACTGAAAAAACGAATGTAAAAAAAGGCGTACACTAACAAAACGAAGTAAAAGGCATCGGAAAACGACTTGGTCTCTTTCAAAGAGGAAGCTTAAATATCATCAATGTATCACTATTATCTTCCCAAGACAGATAATAGTTAATAAAGTTATTTCAAAAAATATAAAAATCAAAACACTTTCTGGAATAATTAAATTCAGTAAAATCAATTAACCTTTATCATTTATCCTTGACACCAAAGCAGAGGCATTACTTATTAAAGGATTCATCATTCCACTCTACATCATAATTTTTTAAGATACTATTCTGCACCTAAAAGGCATAAAGAACACAGAAACTAACACTCAAGAGTACATCATTCTAAGCTTTTATGAATGCTTTTTCAAATTTCACATCATAATGGATGATTTCCCCGTAGTAACGTACAGCCTAACAAGAAACGAGATATTTTGTACTCATCAAGTACAAATAAATTAGTACTAAAATTACTGAAAAATACGAAATTACGTTGTACCTTTTGAAACCACTATAAATAAAAGAAGGGATCACCAAAAACAGCGTTAAAATGCCATTCAATGAGCAAGTATTCCATGCAACTCCTTGAGCGTTCGAGAAACAGAACACTCTAACTCAGAACCTTCAAAATCTGCAGAATTTGCACTCTTTAGTAATCAAGAAACGAGAAATCCCGAATTATAAAAAATATCTGAGATCCGTTATCATGAAATATAAAACGACATTTCAAAAGCCGAAATCCAAAATCATAATATGAAAAACGACAGTCCAAAAGCCAAAATCCATACTCATTAAATAAAAGCTAACATTACAAACGCCAAAATCCGAAATCAAGAAATTAAAAATTACTCTACAAACACCGAAATCTAAAATCAAGATACAGAAACTTTTGTGATAAACTCTAAAATTCGGAATCTAAAAAATCAGAACACAAACAACCACGACACCAAAATTTAAAACTTTAAACTAAACAATAATGAGGTATTCATATTAAAAAGCAAGATAATTCCAATCCCACTAGAAAATGAAGTGGAGCTACTGATAATAGCAAAAAGTACTGAAATAGAAAATCATAACGACAATTTATAAGTGCTGCATTGTAATACAAACAAAAAGTACGTGGAAACCGGGCTTCTTGAAAGCCTCAAAAGCTATAAAAAATTACTTATTAATGGAAATAAAGGCTACAACCTTACACAATACGCACACCTACCTTAAAAATCTTTCAACACCAAGTACCAAGGGCTAAAAATATTGCAAAAATAGATAGGCCTATTTTTAAAAGAACAAAACTCTCAATAAATTATACAAGTGAAAGAACGCTTTAACAAGTACATCCCAAAACCTCAAATCACAAATCAGAAGAAAATATGCTCCACACATTAAAAATAGAAAGATCTTATTTACAATATTAAACTCGAGCGTAACTCCACGCAAGCAAAAAAGTTATAAATTTATTACGTCTCGAGCACATCTAACACAACAAGCTAACAACCATAAAAAGGTAATTGGAGACTATGCTGACAGATTGTACCTCAAAGGTATAAGTTTACGTGCTACTAACCTCATGGAGCTAAACACCTGAATAATAACTAGTACCCCCATCAAATTTAAGACTTTCCAGCAACCCTCCAACTTGCCGGATAAAATAAGTAGACAAGTCGAAGAAGTTGAGAACGAAGTTATTGAGCCTTCCACAAGCGCTTACGTGGCACCTGTTTCCTGCGTCCCAAAAAGCTGACTCAACGGACCAAAAAGATACAGAGCCGTAATATATTCAAGAAAACTGAAAGATGTAATACCCAACTACAATTATCCCGCACCCCACATAGCAGATATTCTAGACAAAATCGGTGCATCTAAATACTTCACAGTCTTTAATTTGGAAGCAGGTTGTCACCAAATAAAAATAACAGTACGAGACAGACATAAAACAACTTTTATGTGTGATCTAGAACTTTTTCACTGTAACAGATGCCCTTTTGAATTGAAGACAAGTGCTCCAATATTTTTGTCACTCATAGCTGCCTTAATTTTAAACGTTAAAGAAGCAGTTTTTCCATTTGCCGATGAATGCATTCACTCCTAAAAACTAGATAAACACTGTAAAATCATTATTTCATTTTAAGAGAAACTAAGAGAAGCAAATTTTTTCTTGTAGTCAGAAAAATGCGAATTCTAAAAACAAGGAACAATTAATCATGGTCACATAGTTAGGAGAGAAGGCCTCAAACCTATTCAGAAAAAAGATAGAGACAGTAAAACAATTTCCTTGACCAAAACATAAAAAAAAACGTTTGACAATTCTTAGGATATGTAGACTACTACAGTGGATTTATAGAAAACCTTGCGAGAATAGCAAGACCCTTAAACATGCTTCTAAAAAAGGATCAGGAGTTCTCGTCAAACAAAGAAACTTAATTAGTACTTAAAATCCTGAGGGATAAAGTTACTCTTCTCCAAATTAAATTAACGCTGACTTTAGAAAAACGTTTATACTTATAACAGATACTCAAGGCTACGCTAAAGGAGGGGTGCTCTTACAAGTAGAAATTGAAAAATATAAGCCCATCGCTTTGATGTCCTGCACTTTGTAGAAAACTAATGGCAACTACTGTACGTTTTCCAAACAAGCCTAAGCTTCAATATATTGCATAGAGCATTTCAGAATATACCTGTACGAAAGAAACTTCACATAAGTGATCATCAGCCCCTTCTACGGCTCAATTTGATACAAGACCCATGCTCTCGAGTTACACGCTGGCGACTTAAACTCTCTTGTTTTCAATTTAATATAATGTAAGAACCAGGCTTTCAGAACGTTAACGTAAATGCATTATCTAGAGACTCAATTGACACTTACATACTTTCACTTACCTGCACAAGAGACAAAGCTATAGCTTATACTTACACGCATGCAATACCTGCAGACAAGCATAACCATTTTGCTTGCTCAACGCTTTTGTGTATTGTCATTATCATTTTTGTTCGTGGTGCTGCAAAAATTACGCTAAAGCATGAGTCAATAATAATCACCAAAAACAAATCAAAAATGACTTATTGTACAGATAAAGAGAGTCCTCCGGCTATTTGTCTTTTACAAAATTGTCAACCGAGCAATAGCGCTCATTGGATATGACTGCCGCCAATTTTTCGCTCATTTAACAAAATCATCTTGAGTCACCATAGGAGAATCCGGCATTTCAGAGCCACTTCTCAATTCAACTAGAGTATCCATATCGCTCATCCAATTAAACGACTACGCTTTTACACTAATTATTGATTGCAAAATCAAGCTTAAAAGCACATAACAACGTTGTTGCATGTGGTCGCATAATTTGGTAACAAAATATAGGGAAATGGAGTACCTAAGAGAAATAACATGAGATCAATGCAATAGAATGCATTTGCACAGAAGTATTACTCTGGATGACAACATAATACAAGATATTTCCGTCAATTATACAAAGACCTTTCTCATAAAATAAGCAGGCTCCATACACTCTAACGGCACCTGTGAAAGTGCAAGACCATATACCAACGCCAACGGGAAATTTTAAAAAGTATTAGTACAGAGTAACTAATACAGAGTAACGCCACTATCACTTATGAAGAGCGTAACAATGCTATAAATTCGAAAAGTAGTAAATAAATCACGGCCACTAAATTGACAGCGTTGAAGGATATGCATTTGTGAACGTATTTTTGATTGACTCTTGCGATCGTAATCCTACACTGACCTTTCTACAGGATACGTAAACAGGGTACTTAAAAGAGAAAATGAGTTTAAATCGCTGTATGTACTTAAATCAGATTATGTGTCGTACGCATTCAAACACATGGGCACTGTAAACACATGCTCTTTCTTGCTCATAAAAATAGAGCACCCAAAAATATTCTTACTGATGAACCCCTTAAAGCAGAATTTCCCAACAGAGAAGAGCGTCCGTATTAACCACATAGATATGTTTACGTAAGTCAATTTTAAATTAAGATTTATAAAGAAAACTTCAGAAAACAAATGAAAAACGTTAACAGAATCGTACTGTTGAATCAATGCGAATTTGAGAAAAATGTTATTAAAAACACATTTAATACTGCCAACATTTCACAAGATAACTTCACTTATCAACTTGTGTTGGGCCCAGATTAAATCAGCTTTTTGCTGGGGAGGTAGTGCATATTATGAAGTATGTACAAATAGAAGTACACATAAGAAAAATAGACGCATGCTATCAAAAACTATCAGTTTTCTAAAATGAAAAACCGTATGTTTTAGCGCCATGCACTAATGTACTTAAAAAATACGATACGAAAACAGGATGCAATACAGCACTCCTCATAATGCTAAATTTTTAATCAGGATGGTACGAAATGTACTCACAAGCTAAAACTTAAGATAACTCACAGTTATTAAGGCCAGACACTAAAAGAACTTTGAAATGCTTCAGTTACCTTGACTTAGGAAATAGTGGTATTTATTCTAATAACGACATATGGAAATTAAAAGCCTTATATCATGTTTTTTTTCGAATGCTTAGTGGTACTTAATCAAGTAGCAGCAAGTGTAACAGGAGAAGAGGACTTGCACAGCAACTTTTATTCTTACACGTCTTTGACGAAAACACTTTACGAAAACTCGCAGAAAATACTTGGACCAAAATGTGGCAAAAATTCATTGCTTTCGGCTCAGCAAGTGCCGCTTTTTAATACTATAATAAGTTTTAGAACTATTAAATGTATTTTCGACACAATCATCTACGGTAACGCTCCACACAGCATTTACGGAAGGTCAATTCACATTCTAGGAGCAATCTGGAGCTCACTCAGAAACTTGCTACTGCATCTTGCCAGATTGCTACCTGATGGCGAAAACTCAGGTAAGTGAGGGAGTGCTACTGCCCGTACCCCACAAATTTACCAGCAAATACCAGTGAAACAATTTACTGAAACAATATTTATAGAGTATATTACAGCCACCGCACCTCTAAAAACTGACACATATCTATACACAATAATGGACGAAACCTGAATTTTATCTTCAGCCATCCATACTTAAAACGCAGGAATACAAGTTTAGAAACCCTTTCAACATGGAGCTAAGAATGAATAAATTTCTAAACTCAATCCAAACACAAAATTTTCTTAACAATTCAACCGATATCAACGACGCAATAATTTTGACAAAACAACGTAAAGATAAGTCAACGACTATTTTCTACCCAACATTATACCCTAAGAAATGACCGTGTCCTACGATTATTTATAACAGCTGGAAAAATAGCGCAACAAAACTACCCAGAAATAACATGAACACCCCAGAAACATGAAAATCCATTCACAGCTTGTTTTATTGAAGGGCTTAAAGCCATAGTAGGTCACTACATGTGCCGACCCGCCTACTATGAAACTGCTGAAGAGTGCTACCCATACGCTGAACGAGTAGACAATCACTTACGAAATCTTGAAAACCTCAGACTGCAGCAATACTGAGATATAACTATGTAATACCAAAAAAAAAGAAAAATGATTTCCCTCTTCTCACTTAGAATATTTTCATTTAGTTTTCAGATATCAAAAATGTTATTTAGTTATATTTTAATTACAATCATGACAATGATGAGTACCAAGGTGATACCTGAATTCCACGAATCAAACTTTAACTTAGGAATCGCTTTTAAACAAATACTTGATATAATGATGATAAGCGAATTCTCGTCCATGGAGTCTTACATAGACACTAAGCAACTTGAAGAAGCTCATTACGAACTCACCAACATTTTAACCGATCCTAATATCACCCTTATGGAAACAAATTCCACAATAACTTTTTGTCTTTCTCAATAAAAGAATTAAAAATTAAAATTCCAGAAGCAGGCAAACACAACTATTTATTTTATCGATTATTAATATCGTACAAAGTTAACAATGCAACAAATCGTTCCCAGGAAATTAAAATTTTCAAACATATGCATAGCACTAAACAGCAAACCATCGCTAAACGCGAAAAATGTACCTATTACATAGACAATGAAATAAATGAAAGCGAGAAAGCAGCTACAAAAACACTAAGAATACTGTAGGCTAATCTTACTAAATTTAAAAAGAGCGCAAGTATACCCACTAAGACACAAGCGCAAGCAGACGTATTGTGACTTAAACCCTATTACTTTTTTGTCAATTCTAAAAATCTTATAGAAAAAATTACCAACTCAATGCATCAAAATAAGTTTATATTTTTTGTCAGTCTAATACAGTATGTAAGTTATTTTATAAACACCATTTTTTAACAAGAAATGCTCGTTCCAGTCGAAGCAATCAATATTCAATAATTCCATAAATATAGTCAACTTTGATTTCTGGTAATCAATAGCAAAATTATAGTACAGTTAATATTTTTGCATACATAAATAATGACTTTCAAACTATTTGAATGTATATCATGGTCAGTATTTAAAAAATCAAATAACTGCAATAGCACGATCGCATCTCACAAAATACCTACAGCAGATTATTTATCACTAACAGATAGTCACCATGAATACTATTTTATTGACTTCTTAGAACGAAGTGATTGTTTTTTCGTCAACGTGTCTTATGCCAATCCTTACCACGTTTTATTAAACTGAGCTTTTGCCAGATACAAATATTTCGTAATCCTAAGAATATTGATCTTTACAGGTGTCATACAAGTATATAACGCTAGGCTGTCTTTATTAGTAGAAGAAACAACATCTTTTATTGGCACTTTTTAACAGAAAATAATCTTCACATCTCTGATCTTTGCAGAGAGAATAAAAATAACTTGCCATCAGTTTGATATGGCATCATAAAAGCAGATTTTGGATGCACCACAAAAGACGTAGAAAAACGCTTCGACTCCAGAGCTAATAGATACCTAAACAGCAATACAATCATTCTGCCTCTTACTTTTACAATAGTTGAACCTGAAAAAATTTTAAGCCTTACTTGTACAAATTTACCACAAAAACAGATATATCTTGCTGTTAACTCAAAAACGTAGACGAACATCTTTGTAGCCATGACAATACTTTTCATGATCTTAACGCTATCCCTATTAATTCTCATTAAATGGTATGTAACTTTCACTAAAAGTGATTTCAGAGAGCTAATAGCAAAGCTAGAACAAACCAGCATCAGCTATACACCTATCAGTAGCATTGGCCCCAATTCTTACTGCGACATCAAAGGCCGGACATGCACTTTAAAAAAAAATGTAAATCTTGCAGCTAAAACGACAGAGCAAATTGACAATATCCCGAACTTTTCTCTTATAAGAGTTGCGCACAGCATATGATCCCTATACGTACAGTGATAGGAAACGACGCATAGTCATAGGAGCAGATACAAAAGAGGCAATGCACTATTCAAACCTTGACAAGGACAATCTAATGACTTAATGACAACAACATCAACAACTTCCACTGTTATTAACATCTGAGATCTCAAGTTGAAAAAAAAAATCCCAAGAAAATGGAAGTGGCCGAAATGCATACCCAATACCCTGGTCATCCATTTAAACTTTCTAGCAGCCAAGCCATTGGTCCTACAATTTTCCCAAAGTCAAGACTATCTTTTCACAGATCCATGATGTAAAAGAAGTGAAATTTGGTTTACTCTTCCTCTCAAGTTTCCCCCCTTACCCCGTCTCCCTTACCTACTGTTCTCTATACACTTTTCCTCTCCCCACTATGTATGTATATTTGCCAACCATCTCGTACTCTTCTGCATACCTTTGATTTTATTTTCACACAATAGTTTTTATTTCACTTTGAATTTTTTTCTTTTACAATTCTAAAAAAAAAAAAAAAAAAAACCTTTTCCAATCATGAGATTTGATACCCTCAATCTCCTGCTAATCAATCCATTACCTTACCCACTCTGCTACGAGCGCTGCCGGCTATGAAAATTCGATTTCTTGTTCTTATGGTGTGATTCATAACTAAATTATTCCATTTTTACATGCATTCACTGATAATACATTCGATTCATGGTAAATTATATTTGTATTTGTTTTCTAAATACTTAATACAAAAAAAAAAAAAAAAAAAA
>NW_019384219.1:304527-387777 GCF_000648655.2 Copidosoma floridanum
GAAAAAATTATAAAGGAAATTAAAACAACAAACCAGGGGGTATTAATGGGTCATGGGACCCACGGTAAGAACGAAGTTCTTTAAATATGAGATGAGTATAGACACAATTTCTCAGGTAACAAGGGAGTCACCAGACCCACAGGAAGAACGAAGCTCTGTAAACGTTAGAACTGCATTCATGTTGTTTACTAAAACAAAAACTTGAAAAACGAATAAAAAAAAAAACAAAAACAATAGTTTAGTACTCACGATGGTTAAACTTCGTGAGAACGACGTGCGTAAATACAGTATTCACGAAGTTCAACCATCGTGAGTACTAAACTATTGTTTTTGTTTTTTTTTTAATTCATTTTTCAAGTTTTTGTTTTAGTAAACAACATGAATGCAGTACTTACGTTTACAGAGCTTCCTTCTTCCTGCGGGTTTGGTGACTCCCTTGTTACCTGAGAAATTGTGTCTATACTCATCTCATATTTAAAGACATTCGTTCTTACGTGGGTCCCATGACAAAACCTTAAAACAGAAAAAATCTTATTTGAAGCAGCTCCCTACATCCGTTGTGTAAGGCAAATACGTACATTGAACAGCAGTTGCAAACTATACTAAGATAGCTTCATCGATGATATGGAAGTTAATGTGTAACTAGGCTATTCCTAATTCATTACCGCAATCACCATTAAATATTAAGCAACGCAAGCCTCCAAGGTAACACTTAAAAACTTAGACAATAGCCTTTAGGATTGTGAAGAAAGAAAATTCATAGAACACCCGAGTCAGATCGAGCTGAAGCCCGTAAACGAGAGCAAGCCGTGATCAGCACAGCTGTTATAACATACATCGATTTTTTAGAGCAGTTAACATTGAAAAAAAAGGGTTACAAGTAGCATGTCACTCCTCAGTGATGCAAAGTTTGTCTCCTAGACATTGTATTCTGGAAAAATTGCTGTGCATGCACCTTGCATCATCTTCAAGGTAACAGAAACAACATTATTCCAAGATTGCAGTTCAAGTGCCCCAACTCAGTACACCACTGGAGCACAAATATTAATGTTTGCCGTAACTGTGAGCTGACTTCGAGTAAATTTGACTGCAACATTGTGGTTTAGTGATATTCATCTTTGTTTTCTCCTACCATTTCATCTTAATGTCATCGTTACCGTCTTTTTACTCCATTAACTTAAAACCATCAAAATCTATAGCAAAAATTTTAATTTTAAGTGCAGTTGCATGCTCACCAGCCATTCCCATCTCTGACTCTACTTTCACCAAATTCAACACCTGGTATACGCCTGCAGCTGCGGCTTTCTTCCAAGAATATCTTAATTAATTGTACCTCTAGTTCTTGACTCACCACCGGACCTACCCCGGATTATTAATTAAATTTAGGGTTTCAATAGAACTGCGCCCTGTGAGCTTATCCTCTCTTCTGGAAAAACAGCCTACCACCAAAGAAACAGTTGGCGTCAACGAAAGCGAGTTATATTACTAAACGTTTGTCTGATTGTTTAAATTATCGTTAGAATATTTGCAAACTAATAAACCAAGTTTTACTGAATATTTAATTGAGCTTTTAACTTCTTGTAATATATTACCAGCTTAACACGTAATTCACTTCACCGACCAACCCAAGAGAGCATGAAATATTGTCTTTACATATATGAATCATTTATGACACTGTGAGTAAATAGCTAACAATTATCTCATTTTCTTATGATACAGTAAGTCATGTGCGGTGTTTTGAGATATTATTATTTCATATACTGTTATTTATATTCATTTGTTTGTTTGCTTATGAATACTATTTTTTTTGGGCTTACTAGCTGCAACTGCACTTAAAATAAACATTTTTGGTATAGATTTGGTTAGCTATCGAAAATGCACTTAATTTGTATCGTTGGTGAAATTTCTTTTAAATATTCTTACACTAAATTACTATGGTATCAAGTAAATGGCGTAAAAAGACAGTGACGATGACATTTGAATGGGATGGCAGGAGAAAACAAAGATGAATATTACTAAACCACAATGTTTCAGTCAAATTTACTCGAAGTAAGCTCACAGTTACGGCAAACATTAATATGTGTGCTCCAGTGGTGTACTGGGTTAAGGCACTTGAACTGCCATCTTGGAATAATGTCGTTTCCGTTACCTTGGAGATAATGCAAGGTGCATGCACAGCAATTTTTCCAGAATACAATGTCTAGGAGACAAACTTTGCATCACTGAGGAGTGACATGCTACTTGTGACCCTTTTTTTTCAATGTTAACTGCTCTAAAAAATCGATGTATGTTATAACAGCTGTGCTGATCACGGCTTGCTCTCGTTTACGGGCTTCAGCTCGATCTGACTCGGGTGTTCTATAAACTTCCTTTCTTCACAATCCTGAAGGCTATTGTTTAAGTTTTTAAGGGTTACCTTGGAGGCTTGCGTTGCTTAATATTTAATGGTGATTGCGGTAATAAATTAGGAATAGCCTAGTTATACATTAACTTCCATATCATTGATTAAGCTATCTTAGTATAGTTTGCAACTGCTGTTGAATGCACGTATTTGCCTTACACCACGGATGTAGGGAGCTTCTTTAAATAAGATTTTTTCTGTTTTAAGGTTTTGTGCAATGGTTAGTTTCCTGCTTGCATGTGTATAAGGCTGGTTGCGTGTGGGTTGATATGTGGAAAGTGATAATAAGTCACCCCCTCTTGTTGGGCAAGTGATCCCGACTTTTTGTATCTTTTTAGCTATGGCTTTTGCGTATCTTCTCAACAAATATCTAGCGCTTAGGATTAGTATTATGGTCCATGGGTCCATTGACACGACCACACGTGTCCCAGAGGTTCTGTTAAAATTTTTAGTGGGATATACATTTATTGTTGTTGTTATATTTATTTTGCGTTCGATATTCTCCTCATAATATTAGTGGTGCGTCACTAGAGTAATTTACTGTGGGTCAGAAAGATTACGGATCGTGAAAAAAACTGATAAAAGTAACGAAATCATTTTTGAATAAATAATAATAAAATTAGACACGTGATAAAAGTTGAAGTAAGGTGGGCTTATCATCGTGTAATAGAAACCCAAAGCATCGCACGGAAACTTCTTAATGATTATTCAAGCGCTCCTATACAGGCAAGAAATCAGGAAACGAAGGAAAACCAAAAAAAAGAATTAGAAAGAATCTCCAATAGAAAAATTTGACGAAGCTTAGAGTGATGCAATGAGTGTTAAGAAGGACGAAATTTTTTCGTATCTGAAAAACAAGTCAGAGTCAGAAATACTGAGCGTATTCTTAGAGCGCAGCCCCAAAACTCAAATGGAATGGGAAAAAATGGGCAGTTCACAGCGTATACTAATGCTATGATTCCTAAAAAAAATGAATTCAGAAGTATTTAGAAAGAAAGTCTCACAAACAACGTCATGCATAATGCAGGCACGTGCAGAATATTGAAACATGATGAGAAATTACGCAGTGAGTATGTCACCCTTCAAGAACGTGGATTATACCACTGGAAATGAAATGAGCAAAAATATGAGGAACGTAAGCTTTTAGTCGGAAGATAGGTTTGACAGTAAGGATACACAGAATACGCTTTAACATGCATTCAGACAAAGAGAAAAGTTAGTGGTACAGAAGACAGCGCAGTAATGTACTCCATAGTTTTCGGAGAAAATACTAACACTTAATTGTAGGGGATTAGTACATGACTATCAAGGACGTCAGAAGAGGTAATAATGTATGGGGGGCAGCAAACAGGAATCCCAAGTTTTTTGGGCGTAAGGATGCATGATGGATCTAGCTACGAACCTCCAGGCCTAAAAAATAAATGGGCTAGGGACCAACCAACAGCACCGTCATCTGACTGAGCATTTCAGAATAATAACATCAATTAAAAGTACATTTTGCGAGAGTAGGAATATCAAGTGCAGCTTAATCCAACTTACATTAATCCCATCGTAAGTCAACAGCAAGCAGAAAGCACGTACTCTGTCAACATGTACTAAAGTACACTTTTCCATTTCTATAGCGTGGCGAGAGGCATCCCTATATTCAGTGGAGATCGAAGAAACTTTCCACTTTTTAAACAGATGATGAGGACGGAAAATCTAGCAGTCGCGCTGCAATAGGAAAAATACTTTATGGGTACACTAGGTGGTAAACTTAGAGGAATGGCGGCGGACTAATTTTTTATTCAGTTATCGCTATTTAATACCATAGACGCATTTTTGTTTGCTCTATTACGGCGATTCCGGAGAATGGAAGGAATTGACACAGCTAGCCCAACTTAACTCACTGACTCAGCTTAACAGTGAGTCAGTTATTCAGTACTGCAGCCAGGTGCAACAGCTGCATGATAAAATAATAATGACTCATGATGCTAACTGACAGCTGTCCCAAATTTAGAAATCCGCCTTAAGCAATGCGCAGATAGAGAGTCAGCGAAAAAGTTTATCTGTGGGTTGAAAGTGCCATACAGTTGGAACGTGGCCAGGGTCAAACCTATAATACTGGAGGAGGCCATTAAAGTGGCTATAGACGTAGATAAAGAGTTAAGTCTACATTAAATGATACCCAATAATCTCAGCACATATGCCTTACGGAAGGGTTGCATTGGTAAGAGAAATAGAAGGATAGGCATGGTAATTAGCAATGCACTGTAGGGAGAAAGTGATACGGACGAATAAGATGGCAACCAAGATGTTACATAGTGCTTATATTGTCAGGAGCATTGTCTGCACTCTACGAGCGCGTCTGAAAAGCTATAGAGAGACCTAAAAAACGGGAAAATAAAAGACCCGTATGCGCCTGAAACAGAACCGTGCAAGATACTAACGGAGATGGAGGATAAAATTGATGGAGAAAGACCTGCATACGATGATTAGCACAGTAGTTCTGACCTTCGAAATAACTATTATATTAATAATAACTGCACATCTAATTATTATAATAATAATAATAAAAACTTTAGTGGTAACAATAATTGCCATTTATGAAATAATAATAGGGACAATAATAGGCCAATCAAAGAGAATAAAAATTTTAATGCTTAAAATAAAGGGAATAGTCATGCTCTATAAAATAATGATTATAATAATTGTTATCAGCTCCTTAAAAGTAGTCATAATGATTACGCACCTTGTTATGACTACCATAATAATCATAATAAGTGATGAGTAAATAATTATATTAATTATGTACCCAGTAATAAAAATTATAATAATCATAATTAGTGACGAGAAAATAGTTATGATAACTATGCACCCAGTAATAATAACTATAACAATTATAATGTGTAAAAAAAAATGGTTACAATAATTGCGTGCCCGATAATTGCAACTATTATAACTATAATAAGCGACAACAAACTATTAGAACAAATATGGGTCAAGGGAAAGTAGTTATAACCTCTACAATTAGCGAGAAAACCAAAATAGTCAAAATAATCATGGGAAAGATACGAGAACAGATGGGTCACGCATGGAGGATTTAGGCTCCCAGGATGCTTGGTGCGCTTTCTAAGCATCGGGCATTCCCCAGTATATAAGGGAATAATAAAGACACTCGGCAGCAGAAAAATGGCAGACATACAGGTAGGAGAATCACTTGCTAAGAGTGCGAGCTTGGATATGATAGCAAGGAGAGATAGTTTGCCTTATAACAAGCTTTAAATAAAAGAAGAACGAAACGATAACGGAAACGAGCCTCAGCGTAAAGCAAAAATAAATATATTTTTCTCAGGTAGGACACCCCCTTCAGTATTTATGAAAAACTTTTAACTGAAAGGTAGGGAAGCGAAATCTTACGCTGACACCGGAGCTGGAATTTCTATTTTAAAGGAAGACAGCGTTCTTAAAAATGTATTTTTCGACGTAAGAAACCAATTTAAAATTGTGGGCTTTACGCATTGAGAGCGTTGCACATTCAGTGTAGTTTAAATACCACTGAATGGCCTTATGCATAGATTGCATGTGGTCCCACGTCACTTCTCGATAGATGGGGAAGGAATAATTGGATGACACATTGTTAAATTACTTCAAGGCTGCATTATTTTGGCAAAAAATGTTTTGAATTAGCAGGAATGAAAATTAATTTAACCGATCCACAGATGCTCAAGATTCTTGCTAGGTCAAGAAAAGTTATGTATGCCCGCGTCGGAATAAATAGCAAAAAATCAAATGAAGGGTGAATTCTTTTGCAAACAATGAATGAGGAAGTTTTATTTGAAATGAACAAACTAAATAAAACAATAAAAATGTCTGTACTGGAAAATAAGTTATTAGAACACAAGGTGATGCCAGAGGCCGATCGATTCAGCGTTGAAGGGGACGATGCTGAGGGCATTCATGAGGCAGTAATAAGACTTTTTTAAGCAAATAGCTAACAAAGGAGAAATATAAACAAAGTTGAATATAGCGTAAAAAATAATCATACAAGTGGCGGGAACAATAGCGGCTCAAAGAACACTGATAATTGAGACAGTTCGTTGGATAAAAGAGAAATAGCGAGAATTATTAAAATAATGCAAATCAATGATGTTTCAAGCTGTAATGAGAAAGAGAGACCGCACGTCCAGGAACTAATAAGGAATAATTTATTTGTATATGGCCTAGATTAAAAACTGCTAAAAGCAACCCATATATTGAAACACTAAATTATGACTACAACGGACAAACCCGTAATGTCAAAGCGCTGTAGGAACCCACCAGTGTTTAGGAAACATATAACAAAAGAGATAGAGAAATTCCTTGAGTAAGGAATCGTTGAGCCTTTGAAATCGCCCTACAGCTCCAACATGTGGATTGTACCCAAGCATGCGGGGCCAGACAAGGAGAAGCGCTGATGCGTGGTAAATGATTTTAGGCAGCTCAACAAAATCACCGTAAGAAGCTGCCATCCCTTACCATTCTAAAATAATATACTTAAGCATATAGCAACAACACGTTATAATACTCTCGTAGATTTGAAGCAGGGTTTTTTTCAAATAGAAATTTACGAGGATGACACACACATAACAGCATTTTACGAGACAAACGGTCATTACCAGTATATAAAAATGCCAATTAGATGTATGGACTCGCCCAACACGTTCTTAAGAGCAATGTCACTCGCTTTGGTGGTCTTACAAGGGCATTAAATCAAAGTGTATTTGGAAGTAATATTAAGCCAAGGCAAGCTTGAAAAATATAGACCTTGTAAATATGCCTCACGATGCCTCCGAGGGAGCGAATTACGCTACCCGACGTATGATAAGGAGCTGTTAACCATAGTGCTCGCAAAAGAGCAGTTTCTGCCGAACTTATTTGGGCAAAAATTTACAATGGTTATAAATCATGAGCTACTAAAACATTATCATACGTTAAAGTAGCCCAACATTAGATTTAATAGGCTGAAAGCAGAACTAGGAGGCTACTTGATTGACGTAGTATATCGGTTAGGCATTTTAAATAAGGCACCTGATGCACTTTCTCAAAATCCAGTAATAGGAAAGTAAGAATAAACACTCACTGGCAATGCCAGGAACTGTATCAGCTGGTGGACGAACAGGAGAAAGAAGGACTAGATGATGGCGATGGGCCTTCAGCGCACATTTTTTAAGTACGAGCGATCCGTAAACAGCGTTTTCAGGGAAATACCAAAAAAAAAAAAATTATTTACTCGGATTCAGAGGATTCAGATAAGAAAGTACAACAAAAAAAAACAAAATTTTGACGGATGGAAAGGTAATAATCGTGATTTGAAAGTATATGGTCAAGCTTATGGCGAAGGAGACTCTGAATGCGAGGAAGAAAAAGAAATAATCAAAAATTAAGAAAAAAAATAAAGACAACTGGGTGAAAACGAGGTCACCCAAGAAAAAGTATTGTAGTTAGCAATTGAAAAACAGAAACAGACACGTAGACAACAAATAATATTATTTTACAGGCGCCAGTGATAGACACATTAGCGTATATACAAAGGGAGGACCGAATGCAACATGAAATAAATTCAACAAGTACACTAGTGATCGAAAAACATGAAGTCGTACCAAAGGTATGAAGAACTTCCAAGCAAGCAACACTGTTATCTATTACAGAACGCAAGAAGAGTCCGTCTTAAAATATTATTGTTGCAAACTGCGGAACACCAGTAAAAATTAATAGTGAACTAGGAAGTCACAGTACGGGACTTTATGATTGGGACTGGCAGCTGATACAAGCAAGCTTGCTGGCTGGAGAGGCGAGGAAAGTGAAAGGCACATAAGAATTAGTGAAAGAAAATGAGATAGTGGAAGGGAACGAGACCTTTGGAAAAGGTGTTTTCGAATACAGAATCGATGAAGCGTTGGAAAGAGCCGATCAAGAACGAGAGAGGTCAAAGGAAAGAGAGAGTGAAAGGGAGCCAACACAGTACGAGCATACAGCAAACTAGCTACTGACTAAGGGTACCAATAAATGTAATAAAAGGGTGCAAGAGAAAAAACAATTATGTCAGGGATATAGTGAAAATGAGTGTGACATGCAAATAGAATGCACAGTTTCAGATACATCAGACAATGTAGCTAAAAAAATTATGAGACCGATTGCTATGGCAGAAGGTAATTCTATTTTTCAAGGAATGACAGACGAAATATAAGGTTGTATTTTAAAAGAACAGGGGCTTTGAAGGGGACTTAAAACGACAAGTACACCAGCAGCAGTACTAGTTTAGGAAAGAAAGCGAAATTTGCGCAAGAGACAACTAGATACATTAAACAGACAAAAGCCAAATTTTTTGATTATGCTGATAATAATAAGCCCCTCGAAGGAAATAGTAATAAATAGTCGTGACATGCCACAAACGTCAAATAGTACAACGGCATGAAATGCAAAAGAAGAAGAACATAGGTCAATAAAGCCCTCAGGGAGCGAAAAAACAGACTTCCCTTCAACAGAGGTAGACAAGAAACTTGACATACACGATTTGTTGGAGGGAAGATCAGACGAACTGCGGGGGCAGGTTATGATCGACAAAAGAAGGCTAGATGTAGAGGGATAGCCGGGAATGAAGAGTGACGTGTGGGAGTCCAACGAAAAAATACCTGAAAAAAAGCATCACATGAAGGAGGGGAAAATACAGACCCTACATTGCGTAAAAATGATAAGCAAGTCTAGTTTAAAAAACAGGGAGTTCAAACAGTAAAGAAGACCAACTTAGCGTCGGACAAAAATGCGCTGACAGACATGAGGCTGGCGTATCTTAATGATAACACATGAAGAGAAATAAACAAATGCATTCAACTCTATAAAATACTATTCAAAGTTCCAGAGCTACTGCATAACGCTCCAGAAAACTGCCTATTTTAAAGCCTAATATCTTTGTTCAACCTTAATTTTTCGATTGACGAGCTGAGGATTTTCAAAATTTTTAAAATCTATGAAAGTGTAGAGAGCCAGGGAAGACAGAGAATATACTGAAGATGCGTACAAAATATGGAAATGGGGAATGTACGTACATATTTCCGAAAGAATTTAAGAAAAACGTGTATGTACACCTCAAACAAAACTAGAAAAATCACATTCATTCGCATTTCGTTGCAATAGACGAAGAAGAAGTCAGCCATTTACATCTAGAAGGTGACAGCGATAATGCTTATAACATGCCCCTATTACAACGTTCCAGCACCGAGTTGAGAAGTAATTCACATAACAATGAGGGCAGTGGTAGTGAAAGGCGTTTAGAACCCACGAGTAAGACAGAATGAGACGAAAGAATAAACCAGCGTAAGTGAAAAAGGGATAATGAAAGTCAATCAAGGATGAGATAGACTTCACTAATAAATAGATCAGCACGAATATGCATGCAGGAGAAGGGGAATGAGACTAACAGCGATGACGAGAACTCTGAAATTACAATGAAGCAAGAAATAGGGCAGGTTAATAAGTTGAATAACGCATAATGCAAAACAGAGAGAGAGAATAAAATTAACAAAGTCATGTATTATCCATCGATGGAAAAATATACGGTGTA
Source organism: Copidosoma floridanum (assembly GCF_000648655.2). The sequence goes on from NW_019384219.1 coordinate 314,511, forward strand.
AAAAAAACGCCTACCAAATAAGAAGCAACTATAAGCACCAAAAGAAGGGGTGGACCTACTCCTGTTCCAAAAGCTAAGCAATAAGGTAAACCATGGCAGTTCTGGCACCCCCCAGCTCCCCCTGAGGTAAATGTGGGGAGAGAGGCTCTAGCTATAGCCGTGGACTGAGAAGAGGCGGTGGAGGAGAGGCAGTGGTGGGGGGTTAGGCTGATCAAGCAGTAGAGGAGAGGCAGTGGTAGGGAAGAGGCTGGTCAAGTGGTGGGAGAAGGGGCATGGGTGGTATAGGGAGTAGGGGCGGTGGGTGGTGCGGACTACTCGGATGGTAACGTCAGGGGAAGGGGGCCTCTTCCAGATGCTGTGACGTCGGATTGTATTGACGGCTCCCTTCCTTTCCAACCGTGAATCGAGCACCGACGTCATTAGGATGGGTCCGAAAGGTGTAGGTGACAAGCCCAACGCGAGAGGAAGATGATTAAGCATGAGCGTGTATTTCTTATCAATTGATGTAGCAAATCGTGTATCCCGTTTAGCTGCGACCAACGTTGACTTACTTGACGCAGAACCTTGCCAATGAATTCAGCCAGCTTATAAATTTAAGTTTGAGGTTTTAAGGATAGTATGTAAATGGGTTTCAATAATAACAAAACTTTAAATTAATTACACATATATTTTTAGTAGCTTCAAAAAAACTACACAAGAATTTCATGGTTATTGATTTTTGTTTTCAATATATCATATCCATCTTTATTTGAATAAGAGCGAATATTTTTGGAATAATAATTTCCCTTCACTTTTGGTTGAGATGCCTCAACGTGCTTTTCTAAAAGAGGTTTTTGGCCATTTTTATCTTCCTCCTCCTTCTCCTTCTTACTGAGGTACTCATATTTTGGTTTGCTAAAGATCGGACCCATGTTGTTAATGTTGCCTGATCAATCGTCATAGGATAACTGAAGCAATACGCAAATTCTTATCAGCTTATAAGACGGCGCTAATTTCTTTTTACTATTACATGGCAAGGTGTACTTTAATTTTTTAATCTCTAATTTTATGCTTACTTTCCTCTTTTTTTTTTGCCTACACACAGTCATCGTTTTTGACACCAACATTAGTATCAGTTTCAGAGTCACTATCAGTATCAGTATCATTAGCATTAATTCCATTAACAGTATCCCAACTGGAAAGCATTTTAGAAACTTTCTTCTTATAATTATGAAGCGCGTCTAAAAAACATTCTGAGTCTGGTTCAATGCTACTTTCCACCAAAGAGCAAAGCCAGAATTTTATTTGAGGAGTTTTACTAAGTGCGCAATATTGCTTTCTACGTAAACTTTTTTATTCATCATTAGTACCACACATTAACGCCTTTGTTAAATATCCCATATTAGGAATGTGACACGATGGCACCATATACTACTGGAAGTTAATCACAGTACACCCCATGGTCGATTCCAAATAAGAAGCTGTATTATCTTTATAAATGTAAATTCGATGTGCATTTTTTGCTACAGTGTACAAATTTTGCTGTAACTTTCTAATGGAACAATCACCCTCAAACCAGTAAAGTCCATGCACTCGCTTCGACTGAAAGTCGTTGTTTTGGCGCACATCCATAGGTAAGGTGGAAGAATTGCACGGGGGTCGCACAATCCAATGACTGATCACTGGTCTCATAAGAGACACCACAGCCACTTTTTTTGGTAAAAACTGTCCAGAAGCGTCCAGAAAACTTCTAATCTCAATTACATAATCCTCGTAAAACTCCATTTTTATTTTGCAGCTTAAAAGCGTCGTACTAACTGCAACATAAGCGCGTATCCGTCGCGTTTAATGCTAAGTGATGAACTAAGCAGCACTCTGCACCGAAATTAGTTTTTATACACGTTAGTGTAGGCACTGCGCAAGTGTGTGTTTTATCAGAATGAATCATCGGTTCTTAATATTTTAATCTTAAACTAGTTTTGAGGGAAGGGCTACATAAATAATAACAACAATATAATTCAATTCATTTATTTATGACATAATTTCAAAAAAAATATAGTTTTATTGAATTTTTTTATTATACATCTTCTTCAGAATCAGTAACATCTTCCCATTTCATGTAAAAGTAGAATTTTTTCATTCGCTTGACATGGTAGGTGGCACACATAGATCTAAACGCACCATTATAGTGAGGACATGCAGTAGCTAATGTTAATAGTTCAAACTCTAGATAATCAACTATATAATTAACTTGAAAATTAAACCTTTCGAGCCATCTTTTCTTCACTTCTCCAATCATAAAATTTTTCTTAGCATCTTTGAGATTCTCCCGAAGGACATTACCAATTTTCGTGTAGTCGATAACACCTGATTGCCAATCTAATCCATGCTCAATGGATAGCTCAAGCCATAAATTTTCATGTTTGTATTTATCATTTAGTTTGCTCCAAGAAAATGGCGGCTTGAAGAGAAATACTTCAGGCTCATCATCTCCATGGAGTGGAAGAATCGCCAACTCTTTAAGCACATAATCGTTGCCAGGCTTCTTAAAGTCTTGCATGTCCACCATGTACTCCATCATGATAAAGACTGACTTCACTGCTAGTATTTTTTTTTTTTAATTTTATGTACGTGCTTAAACAAGTTTTCTCATGTCACCACTAATGGGATTGTACTCTACGATGCGATCGTGTAGAATGAGACAGTAAGCAGATACCTTTTCCAGGAAATTCTCTCGTGCTTCAAACTCCAAGCGCACGTCTACTGGCGCTCTTTTCAAAGCTTCATTCTGTTTAGAGCAGTTAATTAAAATAAGAGGCATCATGTGTGATAAAATCTTATTTATTCAGCATATGTTCTGGTTCTTTCCCGTAATAGGCGGCTTGAAAATTTTAATACATATCATATAATGTTGAAAACTTATTTTTATTAATATCAAGATTAAGATTTTCATAAGGATAGTACTGTGAGTTTAAGAAAAGCTTTACAATTCCTGATATTACAGTGATCGAAGAGACTGGCATTAAAAGCAGGATCATTTTTTTGCTTATTCTGAAAGCCTAAAATAACAAAACGAGGCTTTTCCAACTGATTGGAAGTTTTGACAGTCCACACATGTCATGAAGTTTTTAACATAAAAGGATACTCATACAACTCCCAATTGCGGAAATTTATAAAAATAGGCTTGTCTTTTGCAATAACATCAAGCAAACAAATTTTTTGTCTGTCTGATGCAGTTATGTAAGCCACAAGCCACTTAATCTGAGTCAATTTAAGCTTATACTTTTTAAAAATTTAATTTTTAGGCACTTGTATAACGGTGCTAACATCATTTCTTGATCTTGTGAGAATTAATTCATGTTTTGCATCAACCTCAACTTTGCGATAGTCCTCAGCGAAGCCAAATATCATACTCAAAGGTACTGACACTTCAAAATAAAAATGATTATTGATAATAGATTTTTTCTCTTTAATGTCTATTCATCCAGCATTTTCAAGCATTAAACTCTGACTGGGAGAGAAAGATATCCATCCTTTCATTGAAGTAGTCAATTAAATATTCTTACGCCTATCAATTTCTATACCATTTAGTTCACATCGTATTTCTTCAAACAGATGGCAGATGGCATGATTAACTAGTTTTGTTTCCTAAAGAGGTTTATCATCTCCAGTTGCTACACGTCCAGAAATACGTAGGGAACTTTAAAAGGGTGAAAGACATAAATCTTGATGTTGAATCAAGATGCGAATTTCATCACTGCTATTAAATGCTGATGCAAAATGGGGTCAATGTGTATGAATTACGTAGTGTGCAACCGACTCATCGAACACGACACCTGACTGAATCCCAAGAATCTCTTCCATCACAACCTTTTCTCGTTCGCAGGCAGCAAAAAAAAGCACAAGTTATTTCCACCAAGAGATCTTACTTTTAGGCCTAGGTTTTTTAAAAACTGCACATTGTGACGTGTTTACACTTTGAGCGTTCGTCAGCGACTGATCCGTCTCATCCATTTTGGTCTATTATTATAGCTTCGTCAAGTTTTGTTGTCTCGTGGATGGCTATTCGTCCTCACCCTCGTTAATTTGTTTTTATAGCCTCGTCCAACTTTACTATTGTTGTACACCATGCCAATTTCAGTTGAGTTGTTTCAAATGTAGTCTTGTATTTATAACTTTTTCACGAAAATTAATCAAGTTACCTTCCTAATCAACGATGCGTACTTAAAGATGATCTATAATTTTAACAGCAACGTGTAAATAGATGATTTGCGATGGAACTTCGATAATCTTGTATCCCGATGGTACAGAAGGGAAAAACTCGTAGATGGTGTGAACTTTTTCTCCGTTTATATAAGCTCCACTAGTGATATTACACTCAACTCTCAATGTGTTAACCTTGAGAATAGCAACAGGCAAATCTGAGATGTGAGTACTGGTATCTCTAATAATTTGTTCAGTAAAGCCTAAAAGACGGCCTATAGAATCTTTTGGCCTGAAGTCAACAGTATGACTACACGTTATCACACTGCGAAGCGTATTATTATTTAGTTTGATACTAATAGCTATATCGTCGGGTTGTAACACGTCGATTAGGAAAGACTCAATATCTTGAATTTTGTAGCTGCCAGTTGGAAAAACAACCACTTGATCGCCTAAGTAAAATTTATTATTACCTTCGTCGATATTTGTAACTGAATTGAAAGTTAGAAGTTCTACTAGACCAATAACGTAGTTATGTGCTGGTGACAACTCGATAGGTGGAAAATATTGTGCTTCAAGAATAGATAATGTTCCTGATAAACTTAATGTCAATGATTCTTTTATGATAGTTTGTCAATGACTAATGTTAATTAAGTATTGGGATACATTTGTATTGGCTGATAATGAAGTTTTTTACAAAGAAAGCTTAAGCAAAGATGGCTGCAGTTGCATGTACCAAAATCCTGGAACCTTTCATAATTTTATTTGACACATCTAACAACAAGATATAGCAGTAGATCCATCGGTGGCTGTAGGTCACCAAAACTGTCAAAATACGTCACGTTATTGCCTCGCTTGCTATAGGCAACCCCATGACTACCAGGACCATCCTTATCATCGAGATTGACTATTTCTGATGCGGAAAAACGTGGGCCATTGGCTGGCAAAGCATTTCTCATGAAAACTCCACGGAAATGCGGTATTTTCAAAATTTGTGCATACTTGATGAGGTCATAGTCTGTGAGAGCTCGGTAAGGCAGTTTTACGAAAAAATTTCTTTTTTTTCCATCTTTTGCGCCTTTTTCAAGCCTTAAATGTAGACCTAAGCCGTTCTCATGTTGTTTTAAAAACAGCCCCATTACAAGTAAGAGTGTTTCAAGTTCTTTATTATGCCAATCACTCTCCTCTAGCTGTTTTCGAGCAACTTAAGCATCATTAATAGCCTTGACAACTCCAGTTACACCATTAGTGATAGTGCCTATAGCACTTAGGCGAGCAAATGCAGGAATAAGGTAGGGAGGAATCCTTTATTTTTTTGCGGGATAGGCAGTACTCAAGGTATTACAATATTTTTCCTACCACTAGCTTTTTTCATAGCATCCTGGGCTTCCGTTACCGCCGAACTTATAGCTTTTCGAGCATTACGATGAGGAATCATGGACTTTGAAGCTCTTTGGATCAAGCTTTTCAAAGTAGTTTTCTTCGGCTTCATTTTGCTTCTACTTACTTTACTAGAATTCGTACTACGGTATGCTCCCATGCCAAGTTTGGATTTTAATTTCATGGCACTGGTAATAGTAGAAGCAGTAGCTTTTTTCCCTAAACTAGCGTCAGTGGCTTTGAATCTTTGCCACGCCTTTTCAGCGAGAATTTTGTCAGCGGTATTTCTTGCTGTAATATTCTTTCGATCCTGAGAATAGGCTATATCGTGTTGCTTGCACGCCTGATCAAATGGATTGATACTTGGATTTCCGTGAGCTTATTACTTGGATAGTTTAGTGCCTGGTCCACAATATTAATGTCCTGGTACGTGCAGCTCTATCGGCAGTTTATTGATAAGTGTGTTTATAATTCCACAGCCTTTGCGATGATAAATGATCGTTACTTTACAAGTGCTTAACGATGAATGAGCTCAAAAATATATGTAGAGCACCATTTACAGTCTTATATTTCAGCATGCAGTCACCATAAGCTCCGAGGAACAGAATATTTAACTTTCTGTCATAAATTTAAACAAACTGATAAGAAAAATTAGGAAATTTGATGACAGACGAATTTCAAAATATATAGGCAAACCATTTACAGTATCATGTTTTAATCTTAGTTGAGTCAGCATACAGTAAACATGAGCTTCGTAGATCAGAATATAAAACTTTCTGTCGTGAATTTTGACGGAATCGTTAAGCAAGATAAGAAAATCTAACGCCATGGTGATTTGCTACCCAATACGATAAAAGCTGTCTTTTGTGGTTCCTCAAATTGTGGAAAAACAAACAGCTTGCTGGCTTTAATTACTCACTTCAACGGATTGAGATTCAAGAATGTTTATTTATACTCAAAGTCGCTGAATCAGCCAAAGTATAAGTTTCTAGAATAACTGTTGGAGCCTATAGATGGTGTAAAGTATTTTTCATACAGCGATCATTAATCAGTCATATCTTCGGATAAGGCCCAACCCAACTTCATAAAATGATATTTTACGACATTGCCTGTGAAAAACAAGATAATGTAAGAGCCTTTTTCTGCATGGGATGTCACAAAAGCGTTGACTGCTTCTGTCTATGCCAATCCTATGCTCAAGTTTCAAAGCACTTAGTCAGAGATAATTTAAACCTTTTAGTAATATTTTGACAAGATGACATGAATTTGAAACACATCTTTTCTGATCATGTTAATACTAATATGACGTACAATAAATTAAAAAAATTATGTGTAAGCTGTTAGAGAGTTGGAAAACATGGATTTGTCGTAATAGACAAGGAAAGAGATGTTGATAATATTGATAGGAGAGGATTTAATTCTTTTGCTATCAATATTACTCATGCTTATTAGTATGCTTATTAGTCTCTTATTAACCGTCAAGCGATTAACATGGACACTTTCCGTTAGGAAAAAGACGTTCTTCTGCAAGTTAAAAAGCTAGAGAAGCTGTTCGACGTAAGCATCGATTTTAAAGTCAGGCAGAGAAAATTTTAAAAAGCAGATTGGAGAGACTTTCAAGCCTATTACTGATCCACTTCTTAAAATTATCGATGACACGAAGAAAGTCGAAAACGTGCCACTTAGCTCTGAATCTTTACTTAAAAAACGCTTCAAGCCTTTGAAGTCAAAAATTAATAATACCGACGCATCAATGTTCCAATCAGCTAATAGTAACAGTGATGATGAAGAAGATACTTTTTAGCCGAATGATACTATCAAAGACTATGATACCGTTGTTGAAAAAAGTGACAATGATGATTCAGCGCATGACATCGATAAAAATGAATCTATGAATCCATACTTATAAATACTTGATAGAAAGCAGTCAGAACTGGATCAAATTTATGGGATAAGAAAGAAAAAAAATGGACAACATATACTTGGTGATTCGCCAATGTATTTCAAAAATAATCAAATTTAAATAAAGGATCTAAGATATCCAATGACTGATGGATTAATGCAGTTACTCATCAAAAATTTAGCTTTATTTTACATGAACAAGAGAAAATAAATGTACTATTAAGCAATTTAAGTGATGTATTCTCAGAAACAATACTAAATTTGCAGCGTGAAATAAATACACTTAAGGAGAGTGTAGCACGTACATCTAGTATAACTCCAGAAGACAGTTAAAAGAGATGGAAGCAGTAGTGGAAAAGCATCATAAGCCTGCGAGACGGAACTACCTTCACTGAAAGTTTGATATTCGAGGCTTGGATGAAACATGGCAAGCTGATCTTATGGAGATGATACCTTATGCTCATGAAAATAAAGGTTATAGGTATTTGCTTACAGTTATAAATGTATTCTCCAAGTGTACTTGGGCTGTGCCCGTAAAGAATAAAACCGGTAATGATGTGACTGCAGCTATGAAGTCGATATTAACAAAGGAAGGAGTTCCAACTTATTTGCTAACAGATCATAGCAAAGAGTTTTACAATGTGAATTTTCAAAGTCTCATGCAAAAGAACAAAATTAACTTGTACTTAACTTATAGTAACCTTAGAGCATCTATATGTGAGTGATTTAATCTTACACTACAGCATGATATGTAGAAAAATTTCAGCTTGCGTGGCAGATATAAGTGAATTGACATCTTACTTAAGTTACTGACGGCCTATAATAATCGGAAACATCGGACAATAGCTATGAAACCAAAGGATGTATTTGAAAAAAATTTGATCGACCAACTTACCATTTGAAAGATTACCAAAATCAGCCAATTTCTGGAGGCTTCTACGAGCAGAAACTGGAGAAAACCAAGTATCCTAATACTTATCTTGTTGAAAAAATTCTTCGTCGACGAGAAAATCAAATATTCATCAAGTGGTTGGGCTTTAACAATACCCATTACAGTTGGATTGATAATAACAAATGTACTTTAAAAAATTATTAAAATTCAGAAGTTGTAAAAAAATATGTATAAAACTTGTTGTGGTCTTTTAATGTTATCAATTATGTGTGCTAATAAAATTTTTTTACCATAAAATTCATTGAGATAAATAAAAACGCTCAACATAAATAGATTGTATCATTTTTTTTTCTCACGTTAAACTAGTTTCACAAAAATAACTTTCTTTTCCTTGTATTTGTATAATTAAACATTTATTGGTTAAAAAATTCAAAACTATCACCATTTTACCGAACTGACAGCTTCTTTTAATCAATAGATTCCAAAAAACTATAAAATGATAGTTCGTTACTAACAAGATACTGAAATACTTGATTAGGTCAAAATATTTAGAAGTGATCGTCTAGTTCAGCGATAGCTTTCGTGCCGAATTTAGTGTTAGCTTTTCTCAGCTTCAACACTACATGACTTTGCCCCTTGACCATTTTGTTAATTTTCTTTGTTGGAAGAAATCTTCCACAGGCCAGCCGACTAAGTGCTGCTTAATCAGCCATCTGAAACATAAGAAAATCATATGAGTTTTATAAATAGTAAAAAAAAAAATTTATGAATAAGAAAACACGTTACAAACCTTTATTTCTGAGCTATGCTGTCCCAAACAGATCTGCTTATCTTTGTAGAAATTTTTCAACTCCAAACCTGTTTTTTTGAGAGCTTGTTGTTGACCTGAGCTGCTTGCGTTGGATGATAAAGCAGTCAATACTTTTATATGGTCACTACAGCTCTGACTAAGCTCTGCTGGTTGATGCTGCCGATGATATAGGGACTCTCCCACTACTGGAGAAAACTCCCCCTCTACATTGGCTGCTGGTCTGCTATGATTTTCTACACACTCTCCAGCTCTTTGTTCTTTTATTATTTTAATCCTATAATGGCCCCAAGGCAGCGTATCTGTAATGTTTGATAAAATATATTGTTTATCATCTCGGAAACTAAGAGCAATTTTGTTTCGCCTCTCAGTGTAGAGATTATGATAACATGATCTTATATTAATTTTCTCTAGATTAATGTTTATAATTTAGTCACGTAGGCACTCAGTATAGTCGTTGAAATCAATAGTTGCTTTTACGACGTTACTCTTAACACCCTTTGCTTTTTTAATCACATTTTCATTTTTAAGAAAAATACTATGCATTTTACTTTTGAGCCCAACAAATTTCAATATAATACTTCCATTGCACTCATCTTTCATGAGCCTAACAATTTTTTTATTATTGAACGGCATCGTAAATTTATTATTTTTTGGATAATCTGATGAGTCAAATTCATTAATATCCAATTTGATCATTTTATAAATATCATGGTTTGTTACCTGATATATCAGACTGTCTGTATCAGTGTATAGGATTTTATAATTATTTTTGAGTTTGCAGAGCATATAATCGTAGTAAAAACGATACACAAGTGTCTTCGATAAATCTAAGACACTAAGCCCAATGTATATTGGCTTTTTTATCATCACTTCTGCACGTTGCAGCTGTATGGCTACAAAATTCTCATCAAAAATATCACAGCTGTGAAAATTTGGCTTTGCAATGTACGATGCCGCACCATAGCGTCCATTCCAATGGTTGAGAAGTTTGACATCGATACGCTTTCTTTTATTTTCCATCGTTTTTTCCAACATAGCATTATTGAATATTTTGAAAAGCATTTTTTTAAACTCATTCTTAGCCTTTTTTCTCTCAATGCTATTGAAATCAATATATTCTTTAAGCCATGCACTTTGCCAGAATTTTAAGGCTCGATACATTTTTGTCAGTCGTAATCCATAATTTGTGGCTTGCTTGAGGGCTTCATAATGAAGTACATATTGATGCTTGTTACTTAATGGTGTCATTAATTTAGGCTGCTTCGAACCTGGTGCTGAAATGTGTTTGGAACAAAATGGCAAACCTTCATGAGAATCGAGGAGCTCCTCTGGATACTCCAAATCCACTTCTAAAATATATCCATAAGTAATTTCATTTCCAATATTATAAAAATCATGAGGCTGTTGCTCAACATTTTTGACCCACTGAAATCCACCATAAGGAAGTTTTTTAGTCATTGCCCAACCATACAAATTACTTACGTCAAAATATGCTATATATCTTTCAGTTTCATCTTTTTCATAATTTTCCATATAGTGATTATTAGCACTCTGTATTTCTGCATATCTGTTGCAGCACTGGCTTATTCCACCTCGTATGCCTTTTTCAATGAACTTAAACATATCTATATCAGTAATAAGTTCTAATGAAATCTGAAAAAAATTCTCAATTAATAACTCTGTATTTCTGCATATCTGTTGCAGCACTGGCTTATTCCACCTCGTATGCCTTTTTCAATGAACTTAAACATATCTATATCAGTAATAAGTTCTAATGAAATCTGAAAAAAATTCTCAATTAATAACTAAAGAACAATTGACATTATATTCTTATACATAATTCTTACTTTTGTTTTTTTCAACATGGCATCCCATGTGAAGCCTGGAGTAATGAAATAGTGAGAAGGATCTAATTTATAAACCTTGAGGCAATTATTTCTAAAGTTCTTAAATACTTCTGTTAACAGAAGTACATCAGTTTTGAGGTAAAGATCTGAATACTGTCCAAGAGTTATAAAATCAAAAGTTTTCCATACTGTTTTAGTATGTCTATAATCTTCACTACTTATATATACATTATATAATTTACTATAAAAATCGTCTTTAGATGGGAGCCCTATTTATTTAAGTTTCTCGAATGATGCTACATAATCATATGGAAATACACCCTTCCTCTTCAGCATATAAATTTGCTCGAAAGAGTATTTATCATCTTAACTGAAAACCTTTTCTAGAGGAACATACTGCTCTAAGTAAGATCCCAACTTATCAAGCGACAACGGCAAAAATCTATACGAGTCAATGAAGCGTAAGCTTATGCGTGTCCCTTTAACGTACTTCGTAAAAGAAATGTATTTTTCTTTAGTTAGAGGGATAACTTGTACTCTTCCGGGAAAGCAAGTTACAAGTTCTTGTATAAATAAGTGGGCATTATAATTGCTGAGATTATTAAAAACTATCGGTACTGCTCGTGATTCATGATACTTGAGATTACATACATTGTGAGCTGGGCCTCGATATCTGAGTAAAAAAAAGCGAATTTTAGTTTAAAGGAAAAAATCTACTTCATTACAAACTCATAAATATAATACTTACTTTCCAGTAAAATGGCAATGATCGTAAACTTTTTTATCATTATTAATAGACTTTTTACATATGTGACATATATAGGCATTGAAAAATTCAAGTCCTCTTCTTCTGTTAATGATCTCATGGACACTGGATTAATGTATATTCTATGTTAATCTAATGCAAGATCTTACATTTCTTTTACAAACCAGGTAGCTGGATTCTCACTGCTTTCATTTTTTTTCTGTAGAAAATGTATCGTGATTTCGTGTTATCAAAACTGCACTTTACATTATGTCCAATACTTAATGCTTTATGGTGTTGTATTGCTCGCTCACTATTATGCACAGGTTTCAATAAACACTCAAAGTCTGCGTATACTATAAATAATACACGATTTTTATTTCTGTGATTTTCAAATTTTACTATCATACCTCGGCAAGCTCATTATACATTTATTCTGTTTAACGCACACCACCGTATGTGTTTTTACCATTTTATTAGTTGTAAAGTAATGAAGACAGCGGTCACAAATATATATTTTATGTTGATGTTTTGTTAAAGAACTTCTAATCAACCTAGAAAAGTCTTTAATACATACGTAGTGGTATTTTATATCATTATCAGCACTATTATCACCATCTTGGATTTCTTCTAAATATTCTTCTCTATCTTCTTCTACTTTATCTTCATCCATTGCCTCAGCATTAAAAAAACCTTCTCTATCTTCTTCTACCTTCTCTTCATCCATTGCCTCAGTATTAACGAAATCATCACGTTCACTGTCAATATTTTCTTGTTACTTTGATTTTCCCTCACTATACGTATCAATATAATAATTTTGTATAAGCAACGAATTAATACATTTATCCCTTTTTTCTGCTGTCCAGTGAAGGGGTTAAGTTTTATAACTATTTTTACTCTTCTGTAAAAAATATACGTTAATAGACACATTATTCCGTTTTTCTAATTTTGTAACTTGCTTAGGCTGCACTGGAAAGGTGATCCCCTCGAAACTATAACTGTTTCCGTATTGAGTATAATTTAATACTCGTTGTGCATTTTTATTAACTGGATGTAAAGCTGACAAAATGGCCCATTTAAAGCATTGCTGATCTGCGTTCTGTACATTCACGCAAGCTTTTTTTCTCGATAGTAGTAGGGAGTTCTATGTAAGAACTACCACTCATTGCATTGTACTTATTTACATTTACTACTAAATTTAAAATTGAGCGCAAAGTCCATCCAGAATCACGCTCCTAAAACTCTTCTATATCTGTCGAAATAGGCTTCTGGACATTCGTTTTAAACCATTCATGTAGGTCTGTCGTATCAAAAATAGAATCAGATTTAGTATTGAAATATTTGACTTCAACAGTCTCTGTATCATTTTTAACTGTCAAAAACTCTGCTGCTTATACTGTAATAATTTTTAAAGCATTTTGCTCGTCGAGAATTTCTCGCACTTTTAAAATGAATATTTTTTCCGCAGACTTAAGAAACTTTATTATATCTAAATGCCTACTATTTGTTATAATAGCCGTTCTTATGTGATTTTTAAAAACACTATTAAGATCGTTCCATGTCACAAAATTATAATCATCTTAATTGTCTAATTTTTCATTGAGCCCTGACCCTTGCACTTCTGGAATTTTAGAAAATGCTGCTAAAAACCTTGATAAAAGACACTCAATATTTAACAACTTATTTTCCACTGGTGATGACAATTTTACAGACAGCTTATAGTCAGAAATACTTTTAAGCACTATTTCACTATTATCAATAAAATCTCGTATCTCGGTCATATTATCACTATGCAGTAAGCGTTGATATTTTGTTTGCGCTATTTCACAGAAAATCACGTTACATTCTACGGCGTTGGCGTTAGCAAAATTCTCGCGGAGTTGCTCCATTATACTTACAGCTCGCGTTAACATACTCAAATAAATGACAAGCTGCTTGAACTTTTCTTTTATACTGATTTGCCTCTGCGAAAGCGATACAAGTGATAACTAGCGGTGACTAGCAGTTGTATATAAAGAGATGACACATCGATAGAGGGGTTAGTTAACTAATAATCGTCACAACGTTAAGATGACGAAGTGCGTGGTTGATGTTCAAGGCTTTAAAACCATGCACAACAAAATTATTCTTAAAGAGGTCGCTATTATACCTCTACAAGAAAATGCTACACCAACAGTTTTTGTCTTAAAGCCCCCATATTCTTGGGCACAGATCTTACCAAAGAACAAATGTGAAAATCGATGGTTGAAATTTAATTACCACGGTCTTCGTTCGAGCTTAGGAGAAGTTTCCTACGAGGATCTAGCTACAACATTTCGAACCATTTTTAAAAAAGATGATGTTATTTACGTAAAAGGTCTTGAAAAAATCGAATGGTTGCACTATGTGCTATTTAATAGGTACATGACTCATAGTATGATTGTACGCTTTACTAAATATTTGCATAATATAGTTATTTTTATAGGTACATTTATGATATTAAGCAATGTCCAGCTTTAAAAAAAATTAGTATGGATGATATCGAATGCATGAACCACCAATTTAATCCAGCTCATTGTGCTGTAAAGAATACAACAGCTTAAAAAAAATGAATTTTAAAAGAGCAGCAACGACAAAACGATTTTTTTCAATCAATGTGTACCTGATACACAATACTTATGCAATAAATTAGTTCTTCATGAATCTATGTCGATCTTTTTCATTCACGCCTCCTTATTACTGCGCCGATTGAAATTACTTTATCGTATAAACTGACTCTATTCGTTGGCGAGGTACTGTGGTGAAGAGGAGTAAGCCAAGCAATGTTGAAATACGCTTTCGGTTATAAAATGGTATACATGTTCTCTGGCAACACGCATCACTTGATACGCCAGCTCTTGAGAAAAAAATATGATGCTGGTACATTATACGCCTAAATAAAAAGCGAAGAGTTAATAGCCACGGCTTACACATACGTGTATCCTAGCATGACTCGTTGCACCCACTCTTGCTAAGAAAAAAATATTACACTGGTACATTATACGCCTAAATAAGAAGCCAAAAGTCATCGGCCACACCTAACACGTCCGTATAGATTTTTTTTTTTTTTTTTTAATATTAGAGTGCTCTACGTCCAGCTCCTTTATTAAGGGCACTACTATGGGCACTTAGCACTTGGGAGAAAGAAGGGATGAGGAGATGGGAGGCCTCCCATTACTGGGAGGGGGGTAGGGGGAATTAGGCAATTTATGCTGCGAGGAGGTCGCCTAAACCCTCCTCGAGAAGCATTGCGTGGTAAAAAAGCACATGTGAGAATCACAGAGGTACTTGCCCGAAAAAGTCGCACTATGGCCGGGAATCGAACCAAGGTCTCCCGCGTGCCAATTCACGACCTAGCCGACCGAGCCACCGCGCGCTCCTATATATTTATATATAAATCTCAGTTACGTTTGCTTATTATAATTTATTTACTATATTAACGAACAAAAAAACACGTTATGTAGCATAAATCAAATAGGCTCGTAGCACAGCTAATTGTAACAATATAACACTAATTGAAAGCATTGAAATTATGGTTCCATTAACATTTAAAAAGTTAGTAATATTATGCAATACATTTTAACGTACTGTAATCCGATGCTTTACAAAATAAAATACTATTTATTTAAAGTAACATGAAGTAGTTGCAACAAGTTTTAAGACTAAGTAAGCAACCCTTAACTGTTAAATTAAGAGGATTTTGTTACATACGATAATATAGTGGACGAAATTGAAAGAATAAAAATAATAATTGATTATAGCCTTGTTTTTCATGTTAAATTATACTTAAGATCGAATAATAATTACCAAATAAGGATTTTGCAATAACGCACTATTTTATAAAGAAAAAAGGGAAAAATCAAAAACAATGAATGATTACACACGAAAAAAATAATTTAGTAAATTGGTGTAAAGGAGAAGCAAGAAAAGGGTTTTTTCTACACCTTTTTACTCTTGTATCAGGGATCTCATAGACAACGCAAACAACATAACCTAATCATAATACTTGAACACAAATACACTTGATAGTAGTTTGAGCATAACGCCATCGAGAACGATAGTTGCGTGGCCTTGGATGTGTCGCGTACGATATCATAGCAACACGCACGAGTACCCGCTCTTTTTTAGGTCTACTAAAGACGATTGCAGTAGGAAACAGAAGAGGGGTTAGTAGAGAGGATGCTAAAAGAAGCACTCCCTCTAGCTGGAGCTGGCAAAGACAAAGGTCTAACTAATGCAACGCACTTTTTTCTACTTTTGATAAATAAAAACGTTGGTACTAGTTCCTCGACTATTTTCTTCGCGCATACCGTAAGACTAGAAAATTCTATGCAACACTGTGTTTTCTGCTTGCATTTTATTATTTCCATCTTCGCCATTTTTTAGGTTAAAATCTTTAAAACCTTTATCTATTTAATAACTAATTAGGGCATTTGACAAATTAACAACCTCTACACTAATGCTACTCTGATTTTCGGTTTTAGCTTCGATAAATAAAGTATTCACAGATGGCAGTAATAGCGTACAAAGTTAGTCTTTAAAAAACTTAAATCTATCCATAAAAGTCTGTATGTTCTTATAATCTACGTTAAATTTGTTTTCTACTTAAACTAATTATGAACTGTGTTTTTTCTATACTAACACTGAGAAAAATTTATTTAATTAAAAAATCAGCACAGCACTTGTAATGATAGTATATCCAAAAAAACTACAATGACCTTATTTGAAGGCTTTTAAAAATTTAAATACTATCCAACATCTTTTAATCAAAATCTCACTTTCTCTTTCTCTCTGTTCCACTTTTGATAAATGATTCTTACTCTATTCACACCTACGAACGCTTGCACACACATACACACACTAAAATCAGAAATTCAAATTTTCACATAAGCATGAACTATTGATTTTTTTTGTCTAAAAGTTATTGGTTATAAAATATTTATAAATAGTTTCAGCTAAGGAACAATACAAAATCAAAATTATAAAAGAAAATTCTTTAAATAGACCTTAGTTATTATAAAAAAAAAAATGCTATAAGTAGTCTTGCATTGAATCACATTTAGGTTGATGATTCATGTTTCTTAAAAAAAAAATTCATTTAGTGGTTAGTTATCAAAAGATTTTAAGTTATATTTAAGAATATACCACATGACTTGTGAGCGTAGTAGAGAAATAGGTCATATACTTAAAAAAATATTAACTGTCTTTTGTACAATACTTAACATACCCTATATAAACTTTTTAGTTGTACATCTGAAAGTATGCAGGTATTTTTACATGGAAACTCGTGGAAAATAAAATCGTTAGAAAGAGAGAATGATAATAGGCAAAAATATTTGAAGTCTGAACCGTACTTCTGACTTATAAGATTTCAGGATTTAAGGTATAACTTTGTTAATGTATGCTATTAAGCCAAAACATTTATTTTTGTAATTACCTTTAAGAAATGGTATCAAATTATTTAGTCTCCAGTTGTTAAAAATTAAGCTGACAATAATATCTGCTATCTTAGTTGCGTTATCTGCATTATTATTATCTTGTGATGCATTTGCCATTATTTGAGCATTGCACACAATACAATAGCAACAGCATTGAACTAAAAAAGTATTATTTAACTTATAATTTACAACAAAACGTGAAAAAAAAACCAGTGGGTCGTCACAAGACTGCTGGCAGTAGTAAAAACTCAAGACTACGAATTATATTTTTACTTAAGTTCTGAAAGAAATCAGTAGCTATTCAAATTTCTTACTGTTTTTAAAATGTGTAATCTAAAACTATAGTATTTATATAATTATGTGAATCGTGATAATACATATAGTAACATGCATATCTCTTTATTACACATACTTTGAACAATGAATTAAAAAGTTTATTACATGGTAATACAGGTATTTCTTAAGCTGGAAATTCTGAAAATTACGCCATTTGTCATCAAAATTTCGTTTTAAATTTTACTACAACGAACACTGAGTAAGAAGATATTCATTAAGGTGGTTCTTTCGTAAAATGATTATGAACAGAAGGACATAAGATCTCGAAAAATCGTTTATTAGGTAACTACACTACCCCTTAAAATTTTAAAGTGGGCTGACATATATAATTGCAACAAAATAATACATAAAAATTTAATTCTATGCATGTGCTTTTATATGAATTAAGCATTTTTTACCAAAAGCTGTAGCTAAGTTATTTATTTACTGAACGTAATTAAGTAAAAAACTGACACAATAATTCTAAACGTAAAAAACTGATACAACAATTCTAAACGTACTGTTATTTCGAAATATATGTTATTATGGCCTTAATTAAAAGATGTTAAAGGAAACACATGCTTACATTTTTTTTCTATGTTGAAAGCATAGGAAAACCACCTTTAAGGATATTTTGAGGTTAAGCGCAAATTTTAGATAGTTATTCCTACAAGCTTTTATGTCGTGTGTTATGATCTAATGTTTTTAATTAGTCCTTAACTTGCCTCAATAAACAATATTAACAAACGATATTTTAAAAATTAAACAGCAATATTAAATATCAACTCAACAGTTGCACCTTTGACTCGGGAGTCATAAAAGAGCCACTCTAATGAACTTTGACAACTTACGTTCGATGTGGGATTATTATCATTTTTTCAATAATTCACTGAGAGTCCTTGACATGCAGTTTGTTATTGATCGAATTGATTTTCAAGCAGGAACCTTTAATACTTACGTCAAAGAGAATGTTATTTTAATTTTCTTTTTTAATCATTGAATTTTCTGAGATGGCTGTTAAATTATTTGTAGAATAGTTGTTAATCCCTCCTAATGGATTTATTTAAAAAGAGAGTAAGGTAATTAAACTTCCAATTAAATATTAAATTATACCTTAATGAGTAAAAATAATTTTAGTATAATGTAAGACATTATGAAGCATAATTTAATTATTCATAACAAGTGATGACATAATGACAGTTATTTGCAAATATACATGTGTGTGTGTAAGTGTACTGTAATAGAGCTTATAGTTACTTACTAGTTACGTACATACACCATTAATCACCACGTACGTGTGTAAACATACGCAGTTTAACGTGCATGGGTAATTGATACTATTGGATATTCACTTTACACTTATACAGTAATACTGTAGTAACATAAACTGTTTACAGTTTATAGTATACACATTGACACATGGCAAAAAGCTATATACTATTATATTACGTAGTTACACATAGTTAAAAGTTACCTCTGTACCTCGGTACCTAAATACCGAAGTACCTGACTTCATAGTTACGTACACCATGCATATGCGGTGTAAATAGAAATTTGAATGCGCACAATGCGCACTGTGCAGCGGCTGCCGTTAGACAAAGAAAGAGTACTTAGGCCATATGTATACCCATACAGCTATACCCCACCACACTCCACCGCGCCATCAATCTACTCTCTCTTTCTCCACCACCACCTAATACAGAGTGGGCTCGCCCTCTCATTCCACCACCCTCGCCTACACTTTATTTTCTCGCACTCATACACGACTCTCTCCAGGGATCGCCTTGCTTTTAAATAAGAACAATCTTACGCAAAACCAAGAGTTTTTCTCCATCTAAAATTGTCTAACACGCCTAAAGAAGTTTTAAATTAAATAAAAAACAATTCACCAGTTTACTTTCTCTGTATCATACAGGTACTGTTATTACTGTTTTTAAGTGAATCAAACTCAGGTTAAAAATACTCATCTTACACTAACTTGAAACAATGCTATCCTTTAAACTACAGTAATACACAGCATGCGTTTATCCGTGTACATTAGGGTGTCCCTTATTATCTAATATCTTTTTTTTTGCCTTGTTGCCCCTAAAAACTGTCTATTTAGTGAAAAAATAACCCCCAAATTTTTTCAGATTTTGAAAAAAATATTTAACCGTGCCGATTATAACACAACCGTTATAAGTTCACGTATGCGTATTATGCTTGATATCATATACTCTCTCAACTGAGTTTGCTTAAAATGGACATGTAACAATTTGGAAGACAAATATTTTTTACGTAAAATTTGTCGTAGAATCCAAATTTTCACTTATTTTCAATCTTATAGTGCACCAGATAGAGTAAAAAGTCTTTTACGTCGTTAAGCGGCCTTTTTTTAAACGATTTTCTATATAAAAGAGCCCTGTAAGCTTGTTTTCACTCTCGAAAATGAACAAAAATAGTACATTTCAAGTAAAATTTATCATAGCTCGTAAATTTTCACTCATTTTTAACCTTCGTTCACATCAAATAGCGTGAAAAGGTCTTTGATTTTGATAAACTGCCGTTTTTCAATGATTTTTCGCATTAAAGCTCGATAGAACTTTCGTAACTCAATAAAAGCAGCAAACTTACAGTGAAATTCAACGTAAAATCTAATTTTCTACTTATTTTTTAACCTATAGTTTCATTACGTAGTGTTAAAAGGTCTTCAACGGCTATTACCGGCCAGTTTACAATGATTTTGCACAGAAAAGGGATTTGCAAGAGCTGGCAAGCTCAAAAACGGATAAAAAGTAGTATACGTTGCTTGTAATTTACAGGTGAAATATTTGCTTATGTTAGAACAAAATTTGATACTTGAAAAATAAAAAATCAATTGTAACTATGATCTTCGCATTAGTATCAACGATTTCCACTGATACCATACTTTTACTGTTTAATGAAAAAAAAAGAGAAAAAAAAAATGTTGTTCAGTAATAGATAATAGAAAAGAAAAAAAGCAGATAATAGGCACTGAGTAAATGTGCAAGAATAGTCATTATGGACGAACAATTTTTTTATTCAGAAGATAATTTTATAATTGAACATTTCTGAAGTTTCATTTTTTTATGATTTTTTTAGTTTTTTTACTATTGTTTCCTTTTTTGAATTATTAAATTGTCTACGAAATTTGCTTACATTTTGACCCAAAAATAATTGTTGATCTTGATTCTTTGTGATATTCATATAATCTTGAGCCAGATTGGCTGCTATTTCAGCTGCATTATTAACGACCCGTAAATTTTTTACGATCTCTAAACCTTTCAAATAATCAACATTATTAGACCAAGTTTTACAGTTGGTTTTTAAAAAATTTCTTTTTGTACCAAATCTAGAAAAAAAATGTAATGATTGCCAATTAATAAAGTAATCTAATTCCACATTTTTAAAAATTTTCTAAATCTATATCAGAATAAATTATATATTTTATTTTAAATATAATATCATTCGCCACATCTTTTTTTAATGCTAAGATCATTTGAACTTTTATTCTAAAAGATATACCCTCATTAAAAAATGACATGGCACTCGCATCCGTGGATAAATACCATAAGTGCCTCAAGATTCTTTGTATGGCAGTATTTGATACCAAAGGATCCACTACAGCATAATTATGGAGCTTTTTAATAAAATTCAAACCATTTTTTGGAGCTTGCACCGCATTTGGAGCTAACAACTAAATTTTTACATCAATGAAAACAATAAATATACAGACATCATATAATTTTTTCAATTCTGAAGCATTGAATTTGAAGGTTTAACGAAAAAAAAATATTTTTATTGAGTAAGTCGCTTTTCATATCCACCTAGCATGATGGTTTGCTCCCGGTTTACGAATTTTTAATAATTGAGGTTCTCCTAAAAAGATTAAACACAGTTCAAGCAGCTCTCTATAATTATCTCTAGGTTAATGCTCTTTCAAACAGCTTTAAAAAAAAAAATTATTTCGTTTTTTTGTGAAAGTAATGATAAATCTTTGAGTTTATCAGTAAAATCAGATTTTTTTGGATCTAAGTCGAGCCACTGATCATGAAATTTTTTAAATAATGGAACATTTGGACCTTCAGTTCCAGGCAATTTTAGTTTAAAGACAGATGCCAAGATTACTTTGTAAAGATGGTGTCGACAAGGTAGATACAACATACTTCTGTCAAGAAAATGCTGAAGAATAATTGCAGCACCATTTATCTAACTCAAATTTGTATTCGTGCCATCGTAGCATAAAGCTTTAACTTTGTCTAATAAACCCCAATCATTCAAAGTTTGATGAATAGCATTAGATTGTGCAGAACCTTTTCCATCAGGCAGTGATGGTATAGTCAAAATGTTTTTAACAATTCACCATTTGTAATAAGAATAGGTAATTTGAATCGAATGCGTCTTTCAACTTCTCTGCTTTCTTTTGCCTAACATCGAGTCAAGCTCAATTAAACGAACTTTTATTCAAAATTAGAGTTTGAGTACCAATGCCTAAGGTATTAGCAATTATTCCAATCGAAAGAACAGAATGTCTGTAGGATATTCTACAAGCATCCAAAATGACTACAACAGCTTCTGTCATTATATCAATACTACCTTGAACACCTTTTTTTTCGTAATAACGACCCATACAATAAATTTTGAAGCAGTGCTTTGTTGTAAATTTGGTTCACTTGATGAGTTTAACGAAGATTGTTAAAAGCTCTGCGCTAATTTATCAGATTCTAAACAATATTGATAACTCATTGTATTAGCTTTCACATCGGGATTTTAAGTTGTATGTAGTTAAAGTAGTTAATATGTGATTTAAATATATATCATTTAATTTTTTAAATTTAGTATACAATTCAAGCTTTGAAAAATATTACTAATAATGATACTTTCTAGTATTAATAATTGTATGAGCTTTTTAAATCTGAAAGATTCGTTAGCTTTCAATTTTTTGTTTAAATAACAAGTTGAAAAAAAGACAAAAATTTGAGAAATACATCCTCGAAAACGAAAATACTACAAAAAATGTTTTTATAAAAAATGTTGTCAAAAAATATTTTACCATGTTAATCAATCATCTCATCAAGAATCAACTTTTCAAGAACTACCGTAGGATTGAAGTTTCTTCGCTGTAAACCAGAAAGCATATTACTATCAGGCATATTATTAAAAGGCACTCTAAGACTAGAAGAGATGACATTGCTCACAATATCTGAAGA
This sequence comes from Copidosoma floridanum, assembly GCF_000648655.2. Next base: position 337,251 of record NW_019384219.1, read on the forward strand.
GTAATGTGATTTGAATGAAATTAAAATAATTAATCCATTTTATAACTTCACTGTACCCTTAACTGTGTCTAAACTTACATCATAAATAAAATCTCCTATCTATAATTTTAGTTTGTTAGTATATATCAGTGCCCTCCGGTGAATTGGGAAATTCCAAGTGATCAGTGATCCGTTGGGGGCAAAATGTGAGAAAATAAATAAATACAAGTAAAGTGTATTTAAATTTTCTTGCGTTGATTTATTAATGAGCAACGTTTCGCTGACAATATGTGTCAGCCTCATCAGGCTACAAAATTAAAATTAAAAACACACAATGAGTGATCTGGAAGGCTCAAACACAAAATACATTAAATTTTGATGTAAATTGTTACCGCAGGTACGCGAGAATTCGTAAGTTTGGTTGACTTACTCTTCACCTGTCGTGCTATCGACTGACAACAAATTACAACAACAAGCCAGCGCTTGTATAGGCGGAGCCGCAAAGGTAGACGGTAAAGGGCAATAAACTTGATCGGGACATTTAAACTTTCGTAGTAAAGGAAGGTATGCTCTATTAAAGGAAAGCACATCCTCCTTTCTATTGATGTTGTGTTTGTCCAGTTTTATATAAAGCATTTCGGAAATAATTCTTTCTTTGTAATTGGGTTTTTTGTCAAGGATTTTAAAGTTATCCCACTCGAATTCATGATCAAAATTGATTTCGTGTGCACAAACAACGGAATCAGAGTTTTTACTTTTCATATGTTCACTAATGTGGACCTCCGCCGCTCGCTTTGTTCTACCCACATATGACGCAGGACAATCTTTACAATAAAACTTATACACTACATTTGTCTGTTTATGTTTATTCGTTGTATCTTTTCCTAAGCGGACGATGTGCTGCAGTTTATTGTTAATAAGAGGGTAAGTGTGAATATTGTAGGGTTTTAACATGGTTAAAATTTTTTCAAAATTATTGTCAATGCATGGTATGCCAATTTTGCAGAGAGAGTAGGTGTTTGTAGTGCTTCTGTTATGATTACTATATTTGTGTCTTTTCAATCTGACCTTTATGTTTTTATTAATAAAGTTAAAAGGGTAATTGTTTTTTATCAACAGGTTTTTCACCCTAGCAATATTCACACCGTGAAGACGTGTACTGGCAAGTAAGATCGCCCTATCAGCTAAATTAAAAACAACATTTCTCTTATAGCTAACTGGATAACCAGAAAAAAAATTTAAGATTCGTCCGGAAGAAGTAGGTTTTTCAAACCAGTCAAAATTAAAATAATTAGAATTTCTTGTTATCGTCAAGTCTAAAAAGTTGAGTTTCTTGTCAATCTCCATTTCATATGTAAATCGTAGTTTGGAATGATATGAATAAAAAATGTTTAAAGTTTCGTCAATATGGTCAACATTAAAAAAAAGTAATACATCATCTACGTAACGAAAATAAAAAGATGGAATGATGTTATAGTTATTTTTTAAGATGGAGAGATAATCATTTTCCAGGTCATCCATTACAAGGTCAGCAAACAAAGGTGAAATAGGAGAGCCTATTGGCGTGCCGAAAATTTGTTGATAAAAAATGTTGTCAAAAGTAAAAAAAGTATTATTGAAAAAAAATTCTGTACATTGTCGAATTTCATCAACCGGGATTTGACATTTATTCATTATGGTCACAATACGTCGATCGATGCTCCGTAGTACCAACTCTAGAGGAATATTAGTAAATAGGGAGCTGACATCTAAAGACATAAGTCTATAATTAGTAGTGGGTTTTATATTTCTTTTTTTTGTTTTTCAATTCAAAGCTATTAATAATGTGTGATATTGGGACGTTGACTGACTTCTTGAGTTCATCGTACATTACTTTTGCTAGAAAATATGTAGGGCTATTGATAACAGAGACAATAGGACGTAAAGGGGCATCGACCTTGTGAATTTTCAGCAAGCCATAACATTTAGCTAGAGTTGTATCTGTGAGCGACAAAGCGTTGGGATGGTATGTTCTAGAAAGGAAGCCGTTAGAGTTGAGATTATTTAAAATGTTAGAGGTTCTCTTTTGTACAGAGTTTAATGGGTTTTTTGAAATAATTTTGTACGTCGATTTATCAGACAGTAAATTATGCATTCTTTCCGTATAGTTACTTTTTTTGAGACAAACCGTAACGTTGCCTTTGTCAGCAGAGGTGAAAAATATATCGGGATTTTTGTCCAGAAAATTTTTTGTTGATTTCAAATTTTTTGCATATTGGTGGTCCTTTATAGAAATAGCTGGCTTTTGTTTACAAGCATTAACATCGGCTCCGCCTATATAAGCGCTGGCTTGTTGTTGTAATTTATTGTTAGTTGATAGCACGACAGGTGAAGAGTAAGTCAACCAAACTTACAAATTCTCGCGTACCTGTGGTAACAATTTACATCAAAATTTATTGTATTTTGTGTTTGAGCCTTCCAGATCACTTATTATGTGTTTTTAATTTTAATTTTGTAGCCTGATGAGGCTGACGCATATTGTCAGCGAAACGTTGCGCATTGATAAATTAACGCAAGAAAATTTAAATACACTTTGCTTGTATTTATTTATTTACTTCCATTTCGCCCCCAACGGATCACTGATCACTTTGAATTTCCATCTTTAATTTTTGTTCTATTTATCTTACATTATCACTTATATCATCTAAAATATCTCCATGGGCTACATCAAATAACATGTCTAATTTCATAGTAAAATTATTTTCATGAGCCAAACTGCTTGGTGCTCTCAGATTTTTTCGAATCTTTCTATACTCTTCATATAAATTGCTTGACTTTTTACAGCATCTGTCAAACGTCTGGGTTGGAATATTAGCTTTCCCCCCAAAAATCAGAGCTTCTTTGAGTACTAGAGCTATACTATCCTTATTGGTTAAATTTACATGCCTTGTATTGAAGAAAAAAACCTTTAATAATTGCCTCTTTGTTGTTAGCTTATTACCAATAATTTGTGAAATAGCATCACCAATCAAAAAAATATTACTCAATCTGCTAGTGGAAGACATTTTTGATGTTTTTATGAAAAATGACCTGAAAATTGTTTTGAAGAAATTCGTTATAAATAAATACGATATTTAAATTAAATGAAATTCTTATTTTTCAAAAATACAGCCAATGGTATATTCATTGATAAAATGAACAGAATATAGTTAAAAGTATATTATATACCTTTATAGTAAAAAATTAGAAGTTATTATCATATCATCATCCCCATAAGACGGCTATTAATTTTTCAATTGTTACCTGGTACATAAATTTTCCAGTATTTTTGTCACTATTTCGAAATTTCAAACAAGCTTTCATGACATTACAATAATACTATCATAGAGATGCTCTATAAATAATATGACAGTTGAGTCTAAGGATTCAATCACGAAAAAAAAAAAAACAACAAGTGATCCTTTGACCAGGGATGATAGGCTGCGATCACATGAGCCAGGAACAGGGATGGGTAAATAGTGCGATACTGAGTTTACAACACATCAGGTGTTCAATATGACATAAGTGTCGTAAGTTGTGTAATACGTAATTAATGACACTGACTTTAAAATCAAAATAATAAACGCATAAGATTCGAATAAGATAATGAGTCAACAAGTAAAAGATAATTCTACACTTACTGTGACGAAGCTATTAAATAAATAACTAATTAATTCAATAAATAATAATACAATAACTTAAGATAAACTGAAAAAAATTGACTAAACTGTATAAAGGCACTCTCTAATTTTGAAATAGTAAAAATCTCACTATTTGCACAAGTGAACAATTTTTTTATTAGCGAAATAGTGGAAAATGAGTGTCACTCATTGGCACCCAATCGATACAAATTTTAATTTAAATTATTCATTAGAAATCTGATAAAATATAGTGATCCAAATAAATGTAATTGCACAGTTCGTACACATCTTTCAAGAACTGCCAACAATAGTTTTAACAACTAATTAAAATAGTGAAACCGTAACTTAGAAGAATAGTGAATATTCACTAATTCGCAGTGAATATTCATTATTAAAAATGTTATAAGATTACAACTTTAAAATAGTAAAAGCGACTGTTTTACTTTTTAGATAGTGTATATTCACTTATTTACACTGCATATGCACAATTTCAAATAAATCGTACAAATACCACTTTATTAAATTTAAAGAGCAGTGCAGTGCTCACAAAACTGGTACCCAACCCAGCACAAAAATTCAAATCTGTTAAGCTTACAACACAAGCGCCAATAACCTAATTATAAAAAAGAGTATAAAATTTATAACAAAGGGTGCTGACTTACCACTCTATTAAATAATAATTTTTCAATAAACAACACAATTACCCAATGACTCGGGGCGCTTACTGGCCACTTTATTAGGTAATAGAATGTTGAGCAATAACACAAATGCTAATCACCAGACGAACCAAGGTTTAATTTTATTAAGTGGTCAGTAAGCGCCTTAATTTGCCTAGTGATTAGCACTTCTGTTATCATTCAGTGCTTTACTAATTAATAGACCAAATATAGTAAATGTCCTAGGTTGTTTGGTGATAGGTACTAGCGTTATTGTTTACCATTTAATTAATTAATGTAGCGACCGGGAAGTGCCCTAAATTCTCTAACAATTCGCAGTTGTGTTATTGTTTAACATTTTATAATTTAGTAAAGTGGTCAGTAAGCGCCTTGGGTCTTTTGGTTATAAGCACTTCAGTTATCAATTAATCTTCTATTATTCAATAAAATAGCCAGTAAGCGCCCTGGGTCATCAGGTGATAGGCAATTGTTATTAATAAAGATTTGATAAATTAGTAGAAAAGCCAGTAAGTGCCCTGTGTCATAGGATAAATGGTGCTAATGTTATTGTTTAACATTTTATTAATTAATAAAGTAGCCAGTGAGTAACCTGGGTCATCTAGTGTTAGGTGCTTGTGTTGTTTATTAAAAATTCATTATTTATTAGACTGGACAGTCAGCACCCTAAGTTATTGGATGATAGGCACTTGTGTTATTTATTAATAATTTATTATTTAATAGAGTGGACAGTCAGCACCCTGGGTTATTGGATGATAGGCGCTTGCGTTATAAGCTGAAAAGTTTTGAATTTTCACACCGGGTTGGGTCTCTGTTTTGGGAGCACTGGAGCAGTGTAAGCTCGCCCTCGCCAAGCTTCAGCTACAAAAGTATCGTCAATACATTTGTGTCGAAAATTGAGGTTCGTCGTAGTGTTTTCTTATTACAATTTTAGACGCATCATAAATTTAACTTATAACGCGTAATAAATGATACATCTATCCCTGGCCAGGAATAAAGGAGAGCATAGAATGCAATTGGTCTTTCACCTTACAACAACAAATCACGTTCTATAATTTAATCTATTCCTGGTCCATGCGATCGCGGCCTTAATGTAAATTTAGTTTTGAAAGTCGTATAACTTATGTAAGTTAAGCAAGTCAGCCTCGTACAGATAGAAAAGTGACATATTAGTAGTAGTAACTTCCGTGTATTAGTTTTCTAAAAAGGTTTACTAGGCTGAATTATATAACTTATATAACTTGTATAGCTTCTAAAACTGAAACTCCACTTACATTAACATCCCTGCCTTTGATACGTGATTTAAGACAGAAGCAAAGCCATAGCTATTACATTAATTAGAATGAACCGAACGGAGTACTTGCAAGTGCATCAGACTTATTCTCAAATTGAAAAAAAAGTTAATTAATACTGGATACAATTTTTAACAACTCACTTCAATTATTTGGAGCGTCACCGTCTCGCATCTTTGCCAGGATACAAAGAGAGAATAGAAAGAATTCTTCATTAAATTAAGATTAAAATACAAGAAAACTAGAATTTTTCGTTAATACATTAATTTTTATTCATTCTTGAGCTTGCCAGCTCTTGCAAATCTCTTTTTTCTGCAAAATCATTGTGAACTAGCCGGTAATGGCCGTTAAAGACCTTTTAACACTATATTATCAAACTGTTGGTTAGAAATAAGTAAAAAATTAGATTCTACGTTAAATTTTTACTGTAAATTTGCTGCTTTCATTTAGTTACGAAAGTTTTATGGAGCTTTAATGCGAAAAATCATTGAAAAACGGCAGTTTATAAGAATCAAAGACCTTTTCACGCTATTCAATGCGGATGAAGGTTGAAATAAGTAAAAATTTAAGAACTATAATTAATTTTACTTGAAGAATACTATTTTCGTTCATTTACGAGAGTAAGAACGAGCTCACACGGTTTTTTTATATGAAAAATTGTTCAAAAAGGCCGTTTTGCGACGTAAAAGACCTTTTTACGCTATCTGGTGCACTACAAGATTGAAATTAAGTAAAAATTCAGATTCTACAACAAATTCTACATAAAAAATGTTTGTTTTCCAAATTGTTAAAGGTCAATTTTAAGCAAACTCATTTAAAAAAGTAAATTATATGAAGCATAACACGCATACGTGAGCTGAAAACCGTTATTTAAAAATAAACACGGTTAAATATTTTTTTGAAAATCTGAAAAAATGCATGGGTCATTTTTACCAAATAGAAGGTTCTAAGGGGGCGGCACGGCAAAAAAAAAAATATTGGTGAATAAGGGACACCCGAGCGTACATACATATGTATGATATTTGCAGTGAAGGTAAGACACTTGTACAGCCCATGGAGTGCGTTCATTCAGACTTGTTAGTAAGCGAAATTTGTTTTTCTGAAAGCTGAGTGAACATTGATCACTCACTGCGCTAATTGGGTGTCAACATATTATCACGCTGCTGGACACCAAACGTATACCATGAACGTAAATAAAAAATATCTCTGAGTGTACTCGTTCCATCTTAACATATGCACGTAAAATGCAATAATGTTCATAAGCTTGAAACACAAAAAAAATTTGCGTGTGAATTTGCATGTCTTAACTGACTTATAAACACGTTTTGCTTTCCAATTTGATAATATACTCTTTAATGTAGAAAATACTTTCAGCTATTTATTTCTACGTATCTTAAGTTAGGCAAGACTGTCTTATGAAGATTTCGTTCGTAATCTTCATCCATCGGTAAAACCTTTGCTGATTTGACCTTCGTCAAAAATTTTAAGAGCTTTAACGGTGCAATAACCTAACGTAAGCTAATCATGAAATTTTACTAAAAAACTTTTTTTTTAGTATTGAAAGTAAGTGCGAGACGTATTTTCTTATGTAATCTTACAAGTAACACCGTGCCACACAAATAGCATTTCACCAAGCTGAAAAATCTTTTTTAAGACAGAATAAAAAAGTCTTTTTTATTTTAAACTTTTTTTTAAGACAGAATAAAAATATCTTTTTTATTTTAAATGGTGCAATGTAAGATTTTACACACGTAAGATGCTTGATGAAATGTCCATACTTATCGATGGAGCAAACATAAATACGTGTAGTTTAATATTACTGACTTGCGGAAAAATGTCCCTGAAATACTATTGTCAAAGCAATATCAAATATAAGTTTCTGATTTATGATAAAATTTTGAGTAACTTAAAATTGAGTAGCAGAACTCCTCCAATGTATAAAAATCTTTTGCAGTACCAATTTACCTTAATTAGATTTTTATTTCTTAAAACCTTGCATAATACTATTTTCGTATAACACAACTGGTTCCAAAAACTGTGGGTCATTCAAAATTTACAAGATTTTTGAGAGAATATGGCTGCAATTAAAGTTATTTAATTCTTGTTGATAGTTAAAAGCGTACAGCTGAATATTAAACTCATCGTGCATCAATAGCTTGACAACCTTATAGAATTTCTAAAAAGTTTCCTTAATTTAATTGGTACCATTCAAAACTGCCATTCAAAATTTTAAAAGCTTTAGCCGTTTGATAAACGGTGACGTGTCTAGAGGATTGCCACCAAATATCAGTTTTGTGATAGCCTCAGCTGCTGCAAGTGTAGGATAAGTTAAGCTGCTACTGTACTGCACCAGTAAAAAAGTTTTTTTGTTTTCTGTGTTTGCGTTCTGCTTGAAAAAAATGTATTATTATATGAGGATTTCTCTTTTTGTCCCAGCACTAGCTGCATCATATGGCTTACTTGCTGTCGGATTCTTAAGCACCGCTAGTTGTTATGCCAACGTGGACCCTTTTTTTATATTATTTTTAGATCAAAACATTTCCGTTAAATAAGTAAAAGTGTGTGATTGATTAAAAACAAAGTATTATGATCTGGAAAAGCTTACTAAAACTTTAGGAAGTTTTGGGACAAGGCCACTTAAATAACGCAAAACAAATGAGAGTCCACTTTCTATTTTATTCACCTTGTATCAGTTTCTATTTTGTTACACGTAAAACAAATCACAGAATAAGAGCTTCTATATATATTATATAATAACAAGAAAAATCAACAACTTTGCCTTATAAAAAAAGCTATTGGTTCTAGTCTTTATCCAATTAAATACATGGAAAGAGCAAAAGCAGCGAAGTCTGGACCAGCGTGCATAGTAAGAGGAAGTGCACAAGAGTTTACTACCATGCGATTGCACATTATACTTAAAACTTAGATTAGTTGCCCACATGCTGACCACTATACTTTGTTCACACATACACACACATACACACACACACATATCCAGTGACGATACAGTCTTAACGGCTCTCGCGCGTCTCCTACACATACATATGCAATGTCATACATACTTGCGGGTTAATGCGTCCTATCAAGTGATATTATATACAGTAATTAATACAGAAATATATGATTAATTATTTGTAGGATTTATAAATACAATGACTGCTGCCCTTTTAGAATCTTTGACAAAACCCTTTGTATAGACAGTATTAAAGAAATGAAAATTGCAATTCCAATTTACTTATATATAAAGAATTAAAGGGGAAAAAGGAAAAAATAGCATGAGCTGATACCTGTCTGTAAGGTCTTTTAATCTTTTCCTTAGATATTGAAAGTACTGATTTAACTATTCGTCTTTAAGAACACCTTTAGCACTTTGAACTTTAGTGACACTCACGGGATTATCTGAGCTCTTAAGTATTCTAACAATTCTACCTTAACGCCGATAACTAGGAGGACATCCTGTTTAACTATTGCAAAGATGATGACTTGAAATCAGTCTTTGCCTAACAAACCATTTCTGGTGAGCTAGTAACAAGCTGAAATATTAGGCACCTTAGCTATGTAAGAAAAAGGACATGAGTTTTGAGCACCGCTGGGTCATTTTGTTTAATTGGATACTTAGAAATAAAATACGCAGTCTATGCATTTATAAGCTTAGCAGAAGGAAAATAGAAAAAATCTTAAGTCTTTTCAAGTAAAGCTATAAGAAGTAATAATTTTAGACAAAAAAAAGAGGAAATTTTCATAAAGATTAAAACTTGGAAGTCTATGACTTGTTTAACGTGAACCTTTGTGGATTTTACCACTACTTCTTGTAAATCTCGTTAATGGTAAGGAGAAGGTGGGTTAAAGTGCTGATTGGTATTAAATTTTAGTAATTAATGGGCTAATTTTCTTAAGAATAAATTTTAAGCAATACCTTCTTTAAACGCTAAGGCAGCCCCTATGAAGTGAGTGCTTTGATTGCTATAATGGTAAGTATATTGATCCTGACAACGAAATAATCGATCAAATGCTGTGATTATGTCTTTAGAAGAATGAGCTTCTATTATTTAAGGATGTATAGCTTTTGTGACCAAATATATAAATAGAGCAATGTTCTTTATTTGAGTACTATGGCTTCGAAGTTAAGCTAGTCAAATTGATAATGTATAAGCATGGTTAAGACAACAACTAGTCTTAGTAAGGGTGGGCGTAGGAGCTACTTATGATTCAAGTAAGTCACTTCTGAGCTGGTTTTAAGTCTAATTGGTAAATCTACTTTAGTTAGTGCATTGACGGAGCAGGTATCTAGTAACTTTGTTAATTTTGTACAATCTAGTGTAACTGGCGAATTAAAAACTATGTACCCTGCACTCCGTCTTGCAAGATTAATAGGTGATAATAAAAAACTATGTAGTCAGTGAAATGACTTTTGGGAGCTAGAATGAGGAGATATTCAACAGCTTTCTCAACCGAAGCATCAACTAGCCTTCTACTGACTATTTGTAATCCATTGATAAAAGTAGGCCGTAATTTAATTTAAGAATTATTTTCTTGTCTGCAATCCAATTGAGTTTTCATTTCTCCAGAGACTTAGACTCTTTACTCTGCCAGGTAGTAAATTTTTTGATGAGTTTATGCCAGAAACTAGCAAGCGTTATCTTATTGAGACATAAAGAAAGTTATAGTATCTCTTTCGAGAGTTCCAGATAAGTTTACAAAAAGCAAGTCTCTGGTTTTCCATAGAAAAGTTCTTAGGAATTTCATTAGGCTATACAGTTTAGTATTTCAAGAAGCAGTCGAGGCACATTGATTTATAAATTTGTAAACGTAATGCATACAGTAAACAGTGATTCTTTGTTGAGGTAACATAGGCCAATTACTCTATGCTGGATAGAGATCCGGAGCTTAGTGGCTATAGGCGGGTGCTTAAGAGTTTTTAAGTTTGCAAACTTAAAGCTGAGGTTTAGCCAAAGTCGTTCCGTCTGGCATCAGCTGTGGATAGACGATTTTGAGGAGATACTACAATTTTGGCCCATTAAACCATTGCTTTTTTTCACAACTAAGCAGGGGTAACACCTCTTGAGATTACGTCAGCAAGGTTTTTTTAGTGGCAATGTGGTGCCAGTTTGCTTGGAACACCAAAGTGATGATGTCAGGACATCGATTGGCTATAATGGTTGGCCAACAAGAGAGCATGGAGTCAAGCAAAATTAATCTACTTTACTAAAGCTTACAGTGGATACATAGTGGCTTACAAGTTGGGCAAGAAGATGGGTGGTACACTACGAAAAGTAAAGAATATTTAATGTTTTCATGAGTACCATTCTTTTTGTAGCCACTTTAAATGTCACAAAAATACCATGTTTTGTAACAATACTAGTGTACAAGACTGCATCGTATGCTCACATTGAGGCATTCGAAAATCTGTGTATTTCAATACATTTAGATTCTGTGGTACATTTTAAAAACCTTGGGCAAAATTACTGCACAACTTTTTTAACAAAAAACAACTTAAACTTATGCTTTCTGTTAATTTGTTATCTTATTTAGTGCTTTTGGTACATAATAAGCACTGGAAGAAAAGTTATCCATGTAAACTTATTTTATAAGTCTCCTAGAACCCAAGTACAGCTCTTCTTCACGACATAATCATGCGAGTTATTTGAGTACTTGAGAAGGTAAGAAAGGTCAACAGACTTGTTCTTAAGTGACCATCATTAGGGGATATGTTCTAAGAACTACATTTAAACCTCTGCAACAATAGTATAGCTTAAAAACTTTAAATTGGACTTATGTGTTATGTGAATCAATTTTTCTACATATTCTTATTGCGTTAGCTGAAGAGACTTTTTCGTACTAATGCTATTTTATAATAAGATTAAATAAGTTTGGTAAAAGGTATGTTTTGGTATGAAAATAAGAATTAAAAGAGAAGCCATTAGTAATAGTAACAAAACCATTAGAAACTTTCTGTCATTAAGTCGTATTACTCAACTGATTCCAGCCTCCGTTGTTAGAGAGATCGCTTACTGGGATTTTACACGTGTTAATTAGGATCACGTGTTCGAGAATTGCTGACCTCGACTGTAACTCTATCTTGGAAAACATAATTTTGGCCTTTTTAGAAGATTTTGTTTAAGAGTCGTATGAAATCCTTGGGAACCTTCAATCCAAAGTTTTACTGTGAATCTCTCTGATAGTTCTCCAGTTAAAGTGCTTTTAAAAAATTCCTCACTCTTTGCTTTGTCAGCTGTAAGTGGAGAAAGTTAAGGTGGAAATTTTTTATCTTACTAAAATTTTTGCAATAAATAAAATAAAGAAGTTTCTTCATCACTAACGTGGAAAATCTGTGGATGACTTATTTTAGCGTACAACTAATCATATAAAGAACTAGACAAAAGCCAGCTTATAGAAGATTTGAAAAAAATACGGCCAGTTAAGTGGCCTTTTTTACAGAGCCCTTAATGATTTGTCCATGTGTAGTTGCATTGAGATGTAGTTTGACTGAATCATTACGTAAAATTTTTAGATTGGCAAGCTGTAAGCCATGAAGATGTTCAAAATTTTAAACTAAAAAAGAGAACGACGATCTATAAGATGACTCCTTGTCAACAAAAAAAGCACTTACATCATGTTTAAAATCAGAATAGAAGTGAAGCTTCATCTAAAAGCTTACCTATTCTTAATCCATAGCCAACACTTGACTTCTGACGTCTGATAATAAAACATTTACCTTTCGTGAAAGCACATTTATTAATTAAGTAAGTGCCTTACAAGCTAAGGACACTTAAGAGCAAGGATCTATAAGTGCTGTAACGAAATTTTTGTTGATCTGACAGAGTAACTATCTGTAGTTACAAATATTTCAATACTTGCCAAGATCCAATTTATTGGTGACCATGCTGATAAAAAGATTTCCCAACCTATAGTCTTGTCTGTTAAGCACTCCTTTGGAAGCAAGCAAACTGACAGTGTCTGTTACACAGCTCCACAAAATAAAAAATTGAACTTCTAACCAGACCACGTAAGTTTTATGTTTTCTGGGTCGCTGAATTCGAATTCGAGGTATACTTTATTTCTACACCCTAGGATTTCTCATAACCTCAAGAAATTAGCCTTAAAATAAGGTAATTTCTTCTAAATTCAATCTATTTATTTTTTATACAAAAAACTATGTGTACTCAATCCCTAATCCCCTTGATCAAAGAAAACTCGAACCATATAACACTTTAGCTCAAAAACTTTAAAACTATGGAACCCTATAACCCCATAACTACTCAACCCCATGACCCCACCCCCCAAAAAATGAACAAAATATTTTTTTGACCATGCCATGGTATTCATATATTTTTAGGTCGCTGAATTCAAACCCAAGGTCTGTTCAACTCTAAAGCTTTAGCGTTTTTTGTAACTTCGAAAATGAACTTAAGCATCCAATAGCTTTTTCTAACTGAAATCTGATTCTTCAATACAAAAAACAATAAAATATCCAATCCTCAAACGCTTGACTTGATAACACCTACAGCTCGATGTCTCAATAAAACTGCCAAGGCTTTAAGAATGAATTTCAAGAGAATCATAAATATTTCAATGCTCTTCTGATGTTATTGTTGTAGCATTATTGTTCGCATTTGTTTTTAAATGCAAAGTAAATTGTTTCATTAGTCGCTCACTTTCTTCATGTGTCTGCGCCCAGGGCACCTTTACGTGGTGACGGTGGGTAACAGAGTCAATCCATAATCCAGCAGAGTCCCTGGGTTGCGGATTTTACGCCATCATGGCAGGCACACGGAGGAAGTGCGTTACGATGCAGGGAGTCAGAACCCCAGTAACGGCGGCTGGTCAGGGTGGGAAAGTGGGCTCGCAGGCGTTTTCATCATGCAATCGCAGCTCAACAATAGTGGGTAACTTGGCTAGCGTTGAGTTTAAAACTACAAGAAACTTTCATGGTTTTCCATGTAAAAATGATCCAAACATTTTGTTATGTTTGTGCTTATTTTGTAGTTAAAAAAAAATCGTAGGAAAATTAACGACGAAGTGAAGAGCATGTACGTGAAACGTTTTGAGACTAAAATATCCGATAATATTACAGAATGGACACCAAGCTTTATTTGTTCAGCTTATTACGCTATGTGTTATCGCTGGCATGCCAATAAGGACAAATGCAAACTATTTATTTCAGTTCCAGCAAGATGGAGCAATCCCAAATCTAAAAAAGATTGTTACTTCTGTCAAATAAACGTTGAGGGTATTAACCAATCAACACAATGTAAAATTGTGTATTCAAACGTTAGTAGCATGTTGAAACCTGAATACATGAAATAACTTTTTAAAAATGAAGATTTAACAACCGATAGTGTTAATACAAAATAAAAAGACAATGATGACGGAACCATGAATTACACCAGTGAAGACGAAGAGGACGAAGAAGAAGAAAGAGAAGTAGACGTAGTGATTCTGATGATAATTTTATAAAAGAAAAAAAAGATAATATAGTTCCACAGAAATATAGACAAGCTGATTTAAACAATCTTGTCAGAAATTAAGGTTTGTCAAAGAAAGCTGCGGAGTTTTTAGCTTCTGATTTAAAACGAAGAAACCTTACAGCAGACACAAAAATGACAACATATCGAAACAGGGAACAAAACTTTAAAAAATATTTTTTCCATCATGCTGTTTCATTATTACTCTACTGTAGTAATGTTAACGGATTAATAAATGTAATAAAAGAAAACGTATACAGAGTTCAAGAATGGAGACTATTTATTGACTCTTCCAAGAAAAGTCTAAAAGCAGGTTTACCTTATCACACAAACAAATTTTCCGCAGTCCCAGTAGCCTATTAAACAGTCATGTAAGAGGAATACCCTCACATTAGCATTGTCTTAGAAAAATTACAATACTTCAAACACAGGTGGCAAATAAGTGGTGATCTGAAGATTTTATCCATAATTCTTGGCCAACAAAGTGGATTTACTAAATATCCCTGCTACTTGGGTTTGTGGGACAGTGGAGATAGAAAAAAACATTAAAAAAAAAAAAGAGTGGCCGAGAAAAACAGCTTTTAATCCTGGATCTGCAAATGTCATTAACGCACCTTTGGTTAATTCATCTAAGATTCTTCTTCCTCTACTACATATAAAGCTGGGCCTTATTAAACAGTTTGTTTAGGCTTTAGATGAAAATTGAGATTGTTTTGTATATTTAAAAAGTAAATTAATTCCCAAATGTATCAGATGCCTAATTAAATGAAGGAATCTTTGATGGACCCCAAATCCGCAAAATGTTTCGCGACAGTGAATTCATAAGTAAGATAAGCGCCACAGAAAAATTAGCGTGGGTTAGTTTAAAAATGGTGCTACAAATTTCCTAGGAAACCATAAAAGTGATGATAACAAGAGGATAGTGATTGAAATGGTGAAAAATTTTGGTAATTTAGGTTGTTATATGAATTTTTAACCGCATTTTTTACATTTACACCTTAATGAGTTCCCAGAAAATTTAGGTAACTATAGTGAAAAACAAAGTAAACACTTTTACCAGGATTGGAAAGTAATGGAGCAAAGCTATCAAGGAAGATAGAATGAAAATATGTTGGCAGATTTCTGCTGGAATTTAAAGTAAGAAGTAGAGATTTTCAAAAACAAGCGGAAGAGAAAACTATTACGCAGAAGCTTTGAAGACAAAAGACATAGGTATAGTAAGAGACAGAATGGAGAAGAAATGTGATGTGATTCAACCAACGTAAGATGCAAGAGGACTCACGCTAATCAAGCACCCCGAGACGTGAGAGGCAAGGGGACTCACGCTAATCAAGCACCCCAAAGCGAACATAAGCCTACTACGTCCACGTCGTTGTTCCTGGGTGAGGCTAAGAGTAGGTTGAATATAAAATACAAAAACCCTAAGATAATAGAGTAGAACAGACCTCAGATTCAAATTCAGTGACCCAAAAAACAAAAGAAAACCATTACATGGTCGAAAAAATATTTGATTATTTTTTGGGGGGTGTAATCATGGGGTTAAGTAGTTATGGGGTTATAAAATTCCATAATTATGAAGTTTTTAAGTTAAAGTGTTATATGGTTCGAGTTTTCTTCGATCAAGAGAATTAGGGGTTAAGTATACATGGTTTTTTGTACTAAAAAATAAAAAGATTGAATTTAGAAGAAATTACCGGATTTTTACGCAAAATCTTTAAGGTTATGAAAAATCCTAGGTTGTAGGAACAAAACAGACCTCGGATTAAAATTTAGCGACCCAAAAAACATAAAACTTACGTAGTCTCGTCAGAAGGTTAATTTTTTTTTTTTGTGGAGCTGTGTTATCAGACTTTCAAGTTTGTTTACGAAATTTTTTTTCGTAGGATGTGCATTAACGATCCAATTTAAGTAATTGATTAATCGGCAACGTCTATCATCGTAATATTTAGACAGAGTGTTATAAGCCTAAACATAGTTATCTGTGATAAAAGGCAAGTATTTTATGAGCTTAACATGTTCACCAGTTACGTAGAAGTAAAGATATGGTTGCTTCAGAATCAATGAGATCACAGCTTTATTGTGTACTAATACACGAAAGATGTCCTTAAAATTCTGCAAACCTGCTTAATTACCGCTAAAATAAGGGTCTTTTATATTAGGCAAGATTAAGGCTGTCAAATTTCGCTATGCTAGCTCGTGAAGGAATTAACTGTGTTGGGACCTCTGACTGTCTAAGTTGATTAAGATAAATAATAAACGCACGATAATTCAAATGAGTGATGTTATTCGCACAGCTAAGGGCCTTATCTTAAATTTACATATAATTTCAATCAAGAGAAGTTAGGCTGAGGATGCAAAAATGAACTCACTGGAGCTGCTTCAAAGTGGCATTAAGTTGTTTTTGGCTTGTGAGTGCCTTGCTTTCAGTCATTTTTGCCTAACCCATAGTTTTTAAATAAAAAAACGAACTCCTTTTCATCAATATACAGGTCAAATTATGCCTTATGATAACTTCTCAGTTTTAATAAGCATTACTAATGAGGGAAGGTATTTAATAAGAAAAAATTCTACTGTGAATCCAAAAAAAAAAAAAAAAAAACTCATTTAAACCCTAACAAACTTCTGGATTGGAGGGTACCAGGCTAAACGAGTATTCAAACAATCAGAAGAAATAATATAAAAATGAAATTATTGCTTGCAATATAGCGTAAAAGCAGAAATGAAGGAAAGGTGATTGGTGATCTATTGGGGGCGAGGTTCAAAAAACAATAACACCTACAGAACATTTGTTTCTCCGATTAACACAGCAACATGTGTGTTGCAACTTACTTGTCAGCTGTCAAACGATAAAGTTATCTACACATTTAAGCTTTGAATCACTTATATAGCCAGGGTGACAAAGGTACAGTTCTGAGGGCATTAACTCCACCCAGGAGCCTCTAACTTTCTTGATAACAGGAGGTATGATTTATTAAACTTTATGCATCTTTCTTTTTGTTAATGTGATTGTGATCTCACTTCATGAACAGCACTTCAAAAACAATTTGCTTGTAATAGTCAACTTTATTTTTAAGTAGTTTTAAATCATTTTAATCAAACTTATGGTTGTATTTAACTTGATGTGAATAAAGGACACTGTCCAGTTTTTTGTTCTTATTGTTTTTATTTATGCGTATTACAGTCACTCGCTTCGTCTTACCATCATAGGACACCAGACAGGTATTGCAGTATAATTTGTAGACTAAGTTTGTCTCTTTGAAATTTTCAGTTTTATCTTTTCAAAAATCACTGACGCCATGGAGCTCATTACGTGTAAGTGGGTATGTGTAAATATTCTGAGTTTTCAATGTGTTAGATATTTTATGAAAACTGCTGCCAGTATACGGTATACCAATTTTACACATAGGATGGTAATGAAGAGTGATTTTATAACTGATATTTATTTGTCTTTTTAATTAAAGCTTTATGTTTTCATTAATAAGATGTAAACAATGGTCATAAGTTATTCAAAGGTTTTTCACCTTCACAACATTTACACTGACATATTTTTTTGGCAAGTAAACTTTCTCAATCAGTCAAGTTAAATACAAAATTTTTTTTTGAAACTTATTAGATTATCTGAAGAATAACTTAAAATACGTTCTGAAGTAGTAGGTTTTCGAAGTCATTCAAAAAAAAAATTACTTAGAATAGTGAATTATGGTCATATCTAAGAAATTGAGCTTATTGTTAAGCTCGATTTCATGTGTAAGCTAAAGGTTAGGTTTACTTGAATGAAAATTATTTAAAACTTGGTTGACGTAGTTTTCATTATTAAAGAGCCAAATATCGTTAATGCAACAAAAATAAAAGACTAGGTTATTATTATGTTAATTCTTAAGGTTAGACAGACGATCATTTCTTAGGTCATCCATCACAAAATCAGCAAACAGTGGTGAAATGGGAGATTCCATTGGTGTACCAAAAATTTGTTGAAAAAATGTATTGTCATACGTAAAACAAGTGTTATTAAATGAAAATTCTGTGGACTGTTAATTTTTGTTTATAAGGACTCGGCATTCACTCATTACACTCGTTGCGCGCTGGTCGATGCTTCTTAATCCTAAGACCAACGGAATATAAGTAAACAGGAAGCTAATGTTTAAGATAATTATTGTGTGATTAGGGCAAGGTTGTAAATATTTTATTTTATTTTTTAATTCAAAACGTAATAAGTGATTTGGGTTAATCAATTAAATTTTTGAGTTCGTTGTAAATTATTTTCACCAGGAAATATGTGGAAATCTTGACTCGAGAAACCGTAGGGTGCAAATGGGTATTAACCTTGTAAATCATTAGTGGATCATAAAATTAGTAGACCATTTAACTAAAATAGTACCAGTGAAGTACAAACCATGAGGATTGTAAGTTTCAGGAAGGTCACTATCATTATTCAGCTTATTTAAAAAAGATAAGGTTATTTTTCGTAAAAAAATAAAGGGATTTTTTTGACAATTTTATAGGTCAAAGTGGCAGATAACGTTTGGTACATTATTGCAGAATTACCACTTTTACTAAGACATACAATGACATTACCCTTATCGACAGAAGTAAAAAAAATATCTGGATTCTTACGTAAGAAGCTTGTTGCAATTTTCAGACTATCCAATTGGATATGAAAGAAATATTAAATATAACTTAATTGATAGAGCAATTTTACTGACCAGTAAAATATATCATAGTGTAAATGTTCCGAAGGTAAAATACTTTTAATGAGTAAGTATTATCCTTTAAATTTTATTAATTTAAGTAGAAGATTTAGATTAAAGAGACAAAAATACATTGGCCGTTGTACAACCACTGTACATGACCATTTTACATGTAAAATTGGTAAACCGTCGGTATGTTGAAATACTGGTAGCAGTTTCGATAAAATGTCTAACATATTAAAACCTAACAACATTTATACGCACCCACTAATACATAATAAGCTCAATCCCATCATTTATTCTGAAGAAGATATTTATAACGGACTATGTAATTTTATTAAAAGAACTGCCTATTTAATTTAAAGTATAATGATAATATAATATAAGTATATCATAATTTAATTTAAAGTATAATAAGTAAGTTCTGGATTGTGAATAAAATTAAATAAGGTTAGGACTTTAATCGGAAATAAAGTAGATGGAATTGAAGAAAAGAATGCACAATTTAAACATGTTGAGTGGTGGTAGAGTTAAATGCAAGTGGAAAACAAGCAATTGCCCAGAAAAGAGAAGAAAGGCTCAAACAAACAAGTTAATAACTTGAAAAAAATAGGAAAAAGACAGAATAACAAACAAAGATAAAATCAGAAGGATTAAATAAATTCGAGAGTAGTCAGCTTCATAAATGATAGAAATAGTGGTTAGAAGCCCAATCGTGGTAGGCACTGATAGAAAAGGTCCGTCCGTCTAAGCCACTGCAAGAATACATGTTTAAACCAAAAGTTATACTATTTTCTGGTTTTTCCTTATATTTTTAGATTTAATCAATCATGTAAAATATTTTATTATAAGAAATATGATTTAAGAAACTAAAATTTGAATCTAAACGCATTACGCAAGTTAGTTGTACAAAGTGCTCTAAATCAATTCTAGAGTGCGTTTACCCAAAAGGTGGAGAATCTTCCACAAAACTAAATTGATGAGGGTATAAACAGCCATAAAGGATCCCAAAAAACCAGTCTACCTCTTAGGTAGAACCCATATATTCATAATTCATAGTCAAGAAAGCATTCGAAACTCAAGCACAGAGCACAAACAGGCTGATCCCTGTCACCTGTGCAAGTTGTGCAAACAAGCGTGAGCCATTGTCATAACAATGTATGTCTAATCACTCATAACGTTAATAATTTTCTTACGTCTACTAAAAGATTATTACTTTTATTTTATTTATCCTAGTAGTCAAGTTCCCTTATAGATTATTTAAATATGCTCCTATAGAGCAAAAAGAATCTGGAACAGCCATTGTCAGTGGTACTTATTTGTCATCAGGGACCAATTAGCGACATCTAGCGGAACATAAATTTAATTATTCCACTATTTGACCTAACGTGCATGACACTAATTTTGTCCTGTACCGTTACTTGACCACATTCATTACAGTATGTCTTAAAGTTATAGATACTGTGTTGAGAAATTCCAATATTTAATGTTTTAAGAAAATTTATGAAAAATATTTATTTTAGTACTAAGTAGAGATTGAAAAGTAATTTTTTATATAAACGTTATAAGATTTTCTATACTAACTCTCTAAAGCAAGAAAAAATAGGCAGCAGTAGTTTTTCTCGACCCTTGCACGCAGTATAGATGTCGTGTCAGTAGGTAAGGTATTAAGACTTTCGTTTCTATACACTGCCACCAAGACTTAGCTTCACTGCTAAGAGAAAGTATCAAGTTTATTCTTATAGAATTTTAAGTACTCAATTTATTGTCACCTGTATACCACGGTTACATCACGAGAAAAGGGAGTTACAAAATTCAATACTGATTGCTTTCTCAATACTCGTTTTCGTAGCTGTTTTCTCCCCTTAAAAACCATGAAGGGTGAATAATGGACCCACGGAATAAAACAAAAATTGTTGAAAAATCACGTCAAAGTAACAATGAACTAAGGAAGAACAAAATCTCTGCTTCCCTGCTGACTGCATCAAAGTAACGTTACAAGCTTACTTTTGAAACTAAAATAGCAGAAAAAATATAAATTAAAATATATAACTCCCTTAGAACTTCCACTTGCTCGTTTTTTAAATATTTTGAGCATAATTTAGGGTGAACATTAACAAAAAAAAACCACTTAGTTCTTTTTCAACGAAATTTTTGATTTATATAATTGTTAATATTTCGCCTCATCATAGAAAGTATTTTAAGACTGCAAATACATTGACATATATGTAAGCTTATTGTATATATAATATAAAATAAAATAAGGGTAAAGATACAATACGTTTAGTCCCTCACACTTTTTTACGCAAATACCTCTCGCGCTATAGAACAACAGTTTTATTTTGTACACAAAGCATCTCATAAAGAAAGGAGAAAAGTTTTTTAACCTTTTAACCTTTAGAGACCGGGGTTGGTAAATATTTTGACAACCTAAGTCACAAAAAGTATTTGATGTTTTGTGGATGGAATTTGATATTTTTATTCAGGAAAAAATAGTAAGAAAAATCCTAGACACAGTTTGACCTTGAAAATCCTCGTTTCAAGGTCATTATCTTTTTTCAAATATATTGTGCTTAAAGTTGGTATATCAATGGTTTTTGATGCGCTGATTACAGAAAAAAACAGTAAAAAAAATTTTGGAGCTATGCTTGACCTTTAAAATCACAATGTCAAGGTCAAATTAATTTTATTACGCTATTGTAGCTCGAAAGTAGGTATCCCCAAGTTTTTCAATGCGCTGATTACAAAAAAATTAGTGAATAAAAATGGGTATACCTTCTTTTTAGCTTAAATAGCGTAAGAGAACTCATTTAATCTTAAAATCTTGATTTTGAAGGTCAAGCATAGCTCCAGGATTTTTTTTCACTGTTTTTTCTGTAATCAGCGCATCAAAAAACTTGGGTACACCTACTTTCGAACTAAAATAGCGTATTCAAATTAATTTGACATTGAAATTGTGATTTTAAAGGTCAAGCATGGCTGCAGAATTATTTCACTGTTTTTTCCGTACTTAACGCATTAAAAAACATAGGTACAGCAACTACAAGCTCAACAAAGTAAGGAATGAAAAATTTCGTATTGGCCTTTTCATCCGGGCCGGGGGTGGTCGATATTTAGACCACCTGTCAGATCGAGTGTCTGAAACGAGTGATCAACTCAAATTATGCATAAATTTTGGGTAAAAAAAAAAGTCGATTTGAACCTAAATTTTCCTGGCCTCTAAAGGTTTATCATAAACTGTAGGTAGACTGTTCACACCAACAGACAAACAGGCAATGAGATTATAAGGTATGCGGTCTTTATGTACATGTATACATAAGCGGTTAAGTTAGATTATCTAGCTAATAGTGGAACTGTATGAACGTGTGAGCGTAAATATAGTTGCAAAAAGTATATAAGTACACATGAAATACATTTTTGTTAGTTTCGACTAAAAGCACAATTATTTAATTGATTCTTTTTGAACTGTAATTTGGTATATTCTTATCTGTTAGATAATTTATCAAAATCATATTTTTTATTGATGTTATTTTTCATGTAAAAAATGTTTAACATTTCTATGGATTCTTTCTGTAATTAGTTTTGTTCACGGTCTACTATTTTCATATTTTTTCATTTATGCTTATATTGAAGTCAAAACTATTGTTATATTCCCTTGCATGTGGAAAAAAAAATTTTCGACTTATTTTTATATAGTCTCTGATAATCTTTTAATCTGGTCGTAAGTTTTGCGTGAACTTTGGCCTCTATGAATTTTGTTACATTTTTGACTTTTAATTAAGTATACGTGTTTTTCGTCCTGTAATTAAACTATTTTTTCCCAACCTTAAAATGGAAGATAAATTGTTGTTAATCCTATTTATAACACTAAAATTTATAGGTTTTAACAATTTATTGCATTAAGAAGCAATAACTAAGTGGCAAGGTATAATTATAAGTAGTTTTTTTGGGCTTCTGAATAAAAGGTTGTTAATTGTTATTACTTTAACAGTACTTTTTGAATGCATTTTTTATTATTTGTGTATCAAAGTTTTCTGGATAACAGTTTTCAGACAACACACGTCGCACGTACAAAGTGTTCCTAGTTCTATATTTACCATCATAAAGTTGAAATATTCTGTCAATCATATTTATAACAATGCCTTTTTTCTCTAACATCGGGTAATGTGTAGTAATTTAATACACGATTATTACTGCTTGGTTTTTTGTACCTATCAAGAGAACAACTTTTGCTGTTATGTCAAAAGATTAAAATGTCTAAAAAGGGTAAAGAGCCGTTAACTTTGTTCTCCACTGTAAGTTGTGGGTAACTATTGCAACTATGAAATTTATTTAGAATATTGTAAGCTTGGGTCTTTTTAACTACTGCTAATATGTCATCCATATATCGTTCTTGTAGCAAACGGTTATGTTAAAAATTTTGATAATACATTCTCTTTAACCTGTTTTGAAAGTATATTAGCAAATACTGGGCTTGCATATCTCCCCATGGGACACCCTATAGTTTGCTGAAAATTTTTATTGAACCGGAAACAAGTCGAGGCAAGCAACAACACCACTCTCTCCAAAAACTTATTTATAGACATACCATTATAATTTTGTCAATCATATTACTTATCTTCAAAACCTGTAAAAATAAGAATATGAGGTACGTTGGTAAAAAGAGACACAACATTTAAAGAGATCAGGTAGGTATAGGTCTAAAAAACAGTATTTTAGAACTTGACACTGATCACTGTTTAAGACAATGATGGCTTGTTAATCTTGTCATTGGGAACAAAATATTTGGTGTTTATAGAAATACAGAACACAAAGATAAAGTCATGAATTTAACTCATATTAATATACCACAGAAGATGACTTATATTTTATGTTTAGTCCGAAGTTTGAGCTATAGCTGTATAAACATTAACAAGAAACTTTTGCTTCAAGTTATTAAAGGTTTTAAATCCAGTTTTATTCTTAGTGGCTTTGACGATCACTACAGTCATGAACTGAGAAAAGACTTCAATAAAATTGATGGCTTAATGGTGTGTTGACATCAATAAATTAACATATATTGACAAAGAAATACAAAACGATATCTCTCTCACTAAACGTTTTAGTTTAACATAATCATAACCTTTCAGTTACAAAGTCTGACAAAGGTGGTGCTGCTGTTGTTATTAATATAGCTGAATATAGAAAAAAGTAGAAGCATGTTTGATTTACCAACCACATAACAGTAGCTGAATCAACCCTGAAGCTGACATAAGAAGTTCAGACCGAACATTGTTAAAAAAGTGGGATCAGTGGAGTGTTTTTAAGATTTGCATAGACCAAAGAGCTTTGTCTCTATGGTTGACAACACTTCTCTGCTGTGGGAATAAGAAACTATAAAAAGATGCAAAGATAACATAATGACCATACTTATAGTCTCATCAATAGGGTAACCTACGTTTATAAATAAATTGATCTCCAAATTAATAACATAACACATTTCAAAATCTAAACTTACTTTTAAAAATTCTCCTGACATAAAAAAACCATATTTTTTGTATTGAAATACTACTGTTAGCTGATATAGGTAAGACAAAGCCCAGGTAGTATTTAAGTTCAGTCGTGGATAAATAAATAGTGAACTACCAACAGTTTTGTCACTACTTTTTAACAACTTTTTATTGAAACCTCTCAGCTGTTTTATGAAAGAAAAGGATGTTAGTTATTACTTTATTTTTTTGTTCTTATCCAATCCTATCGAAATAAAACCGCTTTACATCCACTTACTAAGTCTTCACCATGTTATTGACAGCTTTTCAAAGATTTAAGAGTTAGTTCATCTCTTTGTAAGTATATTGCAGTTGCATTTTATTAACGTATTACTAATTTGTTTTGTCTTACACTTAATGAAAGCGAGTTATTTTTATCCTCGTAAGGTATAAACATGCTTTACTGAAGATTAAAACGTATTGGTCTTAACAATAATACGCTTGGTTAAGGACTTTTGAAAATAGCTTCTTGCTGGTTAGCTTTGATTTTATTGAGCATTTGTTTAAATGCAGTGCTTTTTATAGTAAACCCAAGCAAACAGATGTTTTCAATGCAGTTTCAGTTGTGCAGCTACAAACAATAACATACTGCTCTCATAGTTTTTTTATAACAAAAGTTGCTCATTTTATATTTTCATAAAGGACAAAAACATACAATTAAAAAAGTTATTCTTTTAAACTTTTATTGATCTCCTGATTTCTCCATGACTTATTTGTTTTACATTTTTTATCAGAATGGTTTGCTCACAACCAGCTTATGTCACGTATGTGTAAAATAAAAAATAACACCATGGATTAAACAGTTAATAGTTTGAATAAAATAATACGTTTTACGTTGCAAGAAGACATTTGCACTTAAGGTAGATCTCCTTCGAAAGCCTACCGAATTAAGTTTTTTTTTTTAATGTATTTAGATCCACTGAACCCAACAGTGTCTTTGTTCATATCCCAAGTGAAGCAAAACCTCTAGATATTTCAGCTATAAGTTGTGCCTTTGACACGAGCTTATGTGGCAAAATATCAAAATATCAGCTTTACAGGCATTTACCACCTCACAGATAAAAATTTGAGCAGAAATTGTGATGTACTTGTAGAATAATTTTTATTTTTTTTCATCCTGTTATGTAAAATGCTGGTAAAGGGGCATTTTCCAAAGATGTTTTCCATGAAAGACGTGAAAATCAGCTTCATGGTGATAAATAACAGGCGGTAGCAGAATACCAAGACCGATGTAGGTATATACGAAGACATACACAAGTAAAACTCTTTTACTTGACTACAGCAGTACACAAGGGAGCTACCTTAATATTAAAAATTGTTTAACTACTACTTGAAAATTTAAAGTCAGAATTTACTCAAATTTCTAGTCCAGTATTCTATTTTTTAATATATAAATAAATTAAAAGCATACTCAAAGACTAACGTATTTTTAAAACAAAATTAAAAAAAATTAACTATGTAAGTTTTTATACCACGACAAACCAGATTAAGAATAAAACGTTAAATAATTGCATAGCTAGTAAAAAAATAAAAAGCAGTGCACAGAAAAAGGCATGTTCAAAGAATGAGACTATGTCATCCTAAAACTAAATATACAATGATAAGTCGTTAACAAGTTTGTTGTAGCACAATGTAAGAATTATAAATTTACAATTTATTTTATTTTTGTCTTATTTGAAACATTTTAGATTAAACATACTTGTATACACGCTGTTAATATTTTCCATTTTTTACGATCATAATTGACAGTTAATCAATTAAAGTTTTCGTAACTTATACGTGCTTTTATTGTGTAGCCTTCTCTTGATCCCTTAAAGCGTTGCGTCAGATTATTACTCATAACATTTAAGAGTACTCCCGTTAGTATGATACCCTTACTAATATTGGTAGTCTTTTTTTTGCATCTTTGCCTTATGACTGGTCGTTGGGTCTTATCTAGCTCAGGACACAGCCCATGTCCAGTTATTCAGTGCTATGACTTATTTTTCGGCCTCTGCACTAAGATCTCTTACTCATAAGTTTTAAAAGATCTTTGCTGTCTAAAATAAAAAAAAGAACCCTAAGTGGTCATAAGCTAAAAAATAAGCATGATATAATAGATAGCTAAGATAGCTGATTCATGAAAATAGTGAGGAAACGGACTATAACTTTTGGCCCTACCAAGAAGCGGGCTTTTTGATCTTTTAACCTTTTAAAAGAGAGACGTAACCTTTTAAGGAATCGAATAATTGAGTTATTATTAAAGTAGTTGTTCCAACTTATCTTAAGTCCAAAATGAAAAGAAATCTGATAAAGGACAGTACTGGATGACCCTACAGTGCTGTCAGTTTCGTTTTTGTCTGTGCATTTTCTAAGTAATTCTATTTTTTAATGAATTACTAATTCTGGCAGTGCCTTGCTTTTTTTTTCCAAGCGTTGTGGGGGAGCGTGGTGTTTAAAAAATCTTCTGCACGCTCGCCACTTAAAGTTAGTATCAACTTACATTATAATATTTGTCAGTCTTTTTCATGCAGATTGAAATAAGTCGATGTTTGAGCAAAAGAGTGATGCAAGGTAAAAATATAAATGTCACAAACTAGAATTATAACCTTAGAGTCACAAGATCTTCTCAGGTTCACCACAATGACACTTCTTATCCTACACAATATCATTTGTTGCGATGATGATAATTAGGTTCATGTTTTTTACGTTAAAACTCAAATTAACGGTCATTTCTTACCTGCTCCTGTTGGTGTCATTCCAAGAAAAGTATATAGTGGCATGCAATAATTGGCTTTCACTCACACAGCCCTATTACCAAATTAGTTACTGCATTTACTCAAACGATGGAACTAAACTCGCTCTTTAACAGATATAGTTACCGTACGGCAATCGATAAAAAAGAATAAGCAAATATTGGTAAACGTAAAGAGTTTTTACACCTTTGCATTTCAGGGGGACACGTTCAATCGAAGATCCGGACGACTTGTTAGATCTTAACCTAATCACTTTTGATTAATGCAAGTATAAACGTGGTGTAATAATTATACTGTTATGGGTGGTGAAAAACGCTGATCTCTCAAATTAATCACTAGGTGCACACTGTTGTTGGAATTTTGTACGACATTTGTTGTGAATTGTACGCAGTTATAAATGTTGAAACTGTTGATTGTTCAGATTCTTAGGTTAAGAAGTACGAATTTATGATGAAAGATAAACGTTTTATAAGATTGTTTGAAGGTTAAATGCGTTGTGTGATTTTCATGACGGTAGCTCTTTTTGAAGACAGTAAGTTGTATGTTACGTATATACAGAAGCTACTGTACTGCTGAATGCAAAAGAATTGCTGAATATTCGCTTGTTTTGATTTAAGACTAAGGTTTTGTATTTTGAAGTCATAAATAGTAGGTATATGACATGGAATTCTACATACACCCCTCCTCTTAGCCTACATATACTTTGGTGAGCATAAAAGTAACAGCAGTTAAAACCATTTTAAGTATTAAAAAAAAATTCTAAATTGTGAGGAAAGTGTACTAAATCTCCAAGCTTCATGATATTTTATTTCTTAGGATGTTACTTTTGTTAATCTCAGCATCTAATTTATTTTTCCGATGATGTGTTACAGAAGTAAGTGTAGGATAGTATCCAAACTGCAAAAAGCAACTTTTTTTTTTTTTTCTTTAATTGAATTATTTCTGGGCATGGCATTTGTACTTGCGATGCAGCTAGAGCAGACCAAATGGTTTATATTTGCCGGTTATTTAAAAGTTATGGCTTACCTAATATATAACTTGTAGTTTTAATCAAAAGTTTTGTACAGGAAGCACTGTTATCTTAGATTTTACGAAGTATTTTAATAGTGGTCATGTTATATGTGACATTACTGTGAAATCCATAACGCTTTATCAAAATGAAGGGTGACTTGATAATAAAGTATCATCATCGTACTTTTCTGATATTATCATTAATACTTTCTACAATTAGGATCTAGGTAGGTAATACTTCAAAAGACATTATCATTTAGTTCAACAGCTCCAAAAAGATGGGTTTTCCAAAGCATTGTATGCTGTTTTCGTCGTTTACAAACGATAGATTTTAGCTATAATTATACACAGCAATATTATATATATCAACCTAACGTTGTTAAAAGCAAGTGCCTAGAGATTACATGTTAAATGTACGTCGTAAGACAAATTGGATGACTTATAGTACGAGTTTCACTGTTTTTAATTTTACGTAACCAACTTATCTGTAGCAAGATTATTTTTTATTACGGATGTTTTGTTATGGTTTTCGATTATTCTAGCTTTTTCTTTGACATCTTGCAATAAAAGATTGTCATAAAATTTAGCAAATCGTATATAATTTGTATTATCTCCTTCTCTGAAGTGAAGCATGTTACTCGAAGTACGAAGAAGCACAGATCTAGATAACGGTTTTGGTAGGTTCACGGTAAATTTCAGTTTGCAGATGTTAGTGTGGTTCAGGTTTATCATGTTAACATTGTATAGGCTGACGTCACAGAATTGTGCAGTACACTGTTAACTCAATGTCAAAAGTTTAGTACCCTTGTGTATCATTCTCTACGATAGTCATAATCAGAAGTTAATGAAAGTGTAAAAGCGTGTCAAGTAAAGTAAAGGAACTTATAAATGTTCTTTGATTTCGTTCAGTAGGATTTTTTTAACTGTATAACATAATATTACACTTTTAAGGGCTATTTCTGTTAGCTTGGTGAAAAGTAGAAATTTGCAGGTAGCATTGTCTTATTTTTAGCTCAATACTAAAATGTGTTTTTGTAAATTAGTGTACGTGTTTTACGGCATGAGTAGTAAATACACCTTATATCTGCTGTATTCATAACTTTCTATTGAAGAAAATGATATCAGGATGGCTAATCTTCCATAACTCATGTCAGCTCTTATACAAAAAAAGGTATGTTATTTAGTAACAGTAATTTATGCTTAACCTTAAGGTAGGAAGTGTGAGTTACTAACCGAATAAATTTTCTTAAATATTTTACTTACTCGATTTGATGAAAGTAAAATGAGATGAAAGCAACTCTTAGCGGTATCTTTTTTGCGTTCATTAATGTTTCAAGAAATCGTAGAATGTTGTGCATAAATTCTTAAAAATAAAGGATTTTTCCTCGTCACATAAAAGAGTTGTGTTTGTTTTAAAATGATAATTTTTTATTGTTTCATACCTTTATGAAGCGCTTATAAGTTCGATTGTACATTGTGTGTCAGATTTGCAATGAAAACAAAAACATTCTTCGATATTAAATAATTATTTTTTTAATGAAAGACAATTTTTTCTCCGTCATTAGCGTTCATTATTCCAAAAATTTTCTTTGATATCCTTTTAACGAGCTCCAAAATTTCAAAAAATGCATTCGAGCTCCCAGTGAACCATAAAAATTCTGAAATTCTTTTAAACTAAAAAGTTTGAAAACGCTTCAATTTTTTTCAAATTTGCTTAACTTATCACCACCTATTTTATTTTCTAAACATATTTTTTCAGGGATTTGTTACACGCATTTATCTCAATCTTACTATATTCCAGCATATGTTAGTTTATTAAGCGATATTCTTACTTCAATTACATGCTCTTTTATTGTTTAGCACGTATAACATCATCTGAAAATATACTTATGTGCCTTGTGAACTAAAACATACTGAATGCATGAATCAGTGAAAGGTAGCCAAAACGTTACATAATTTAAATGGCATATCCGTATAACCGTTATATTTGTATAGACTTTGAAAAGCTGTTTCACAGCAATTTTCTAAAAATACTTAGATATAATTAAGTTTATCAGCTAAAGTAAATGCTGACTAAAATAACGATTGACCAATTTCTATTACTTTTGTAATATTAGATAATCAGTAAGCATCTAAAATAGGCTTAGCGATTTTTGTAATCTAATATAAAACCATGTCTCTTCTTTTCTGTGGGTTCTGGCTTTTGGAGAACCATTCGAGTCTAAATATTATATGGGCTGAAAAAGTAGCTTATGGCTCCCTCACATAATAATTTATCACTATTACTATTATGCAAAGTTAGTAATAAAATTATTTCATCATGTCTATTTCAGTAAAGTTTTTTTGTACTATAATTAATTTTTTTTTCTGTGTTATTTTGGGGGCACTATCACTAAAATTTAAATCAAGAAATTTTTTTATGTCCTCTTGATCAAAAGATACAAGACCTAAAAAGAAAGCACAATTTTTAGTTGCTTTTTTTGTATTTACGTTTTGGAAAACAGTGACGTTTACTACACTGAGAGAAACCTAGCGCGTGATCCGTCCTTAAGGTGGCGCGGTTGAGCTGCCGCTTGTTTGGAACGCACGGGACACCAGACTAGCGCGTCAGCTGCACCACTAGACTGGCTTGAGCATTGAGCTGTAAGGCTAGCGCAAGTACTGCATCATACAGTGTACCATACGTTAAGCATGAGAATAAAATCGTATCTGTATTTATTCGTCGATCAAAATGCAATAAGTTTAAACGCATTATGACTCAGAAAGCCACTTTGTTTTATTTTCTATTTTGAAAAACTTGTTCATTTTGATCAAAAATTTGAATTAAAATATTTTTTACAAATACTACCACTTTTGTCATAAAAAAACAAATATTCCAGCATACGGTGACTAATAACAAAAATAAATTTTTTTCCTTATTATTGTAGCCAGTATACTGTTTAAACAAACTTCACTATATCTTAAATCCCCTGTCAACCCGGCAATACATACTAAAAGATTTATGAATATAGTTAATATAGGTGAAAGTTGTTAATTTTTTTAAATTAAACTTATTTCCGTTATTTCATTTGAATAATGGCAAGAGAAAAATATCACTTATATTATATTAATATGAATGTACTGTCTAATAAAAATAAGGTTATGTGAGTTAAAAAAAAGGTCATTTATTATGACACCACTTCATGAAGTCATCGGAATATGCTGTATATCTTTAAAAAAAGTGGTCCATCCTTCATTTAACGTACATCCGCAGTAAATACTAAAGCATTATACGTTACATAAAATAGTTATAAAAAGAGTAAGTATTTATATATGGGTTGCTGTACCACATACCAAGTGCTGTACCGTATGTTGGACTGGCTGACGGACTACAGACACATTTGGTAGCTGCACTATGTAAAGTACGTAATGACGATCCACACTGGACGCTCAGTCGGCCCCAGTGGTGCAGTAGTTGATGCGCCACTGATATAGTCAAGGGCTGCTTGGTTAATTCGCGCAACGGCTGTACTTGTGGAGCAGCAGACGCGCGAGCTCTTTTTCAGTGTACGTGTTACTGCTTCTTTATCCATAAATATACTAGCAGTAGTATTTACTAAGTGCATATGTACTTCACCACAGCTGCTTGTTTCTGTTATACGAATTTTTACTAAAACTTTTATCCAGGCTGCTATTTTGTGTATATGGTCTTATCCAAAGGCTTCTTTCATGAGCCTAAAAGGTCAAGAAAGTGTCAGAGTCTCCGATTTTCTTTTTATGCATTCTAACTATATCTAAAACTTAGTAATAATTATCTCGTCAACTTGTATGTTCTGTCGTCTTATCGAAAAATTTGAGTTCTCACTCCTTGTCACTTGTTATTGCAATTCTTCTTATAAATTGAATAGAATTTATAAGTCTTTGTTTGGGTATCAAAAGTCTCATAGCATAATAAAGCTTCACTTATTTATCAGCTAGAGATAAATTCCTTCTACACGCCTCTTACTAAATAGTTTTTGCCACGATAAAATGTAAAAAAACGTTATTCTTATCAAACATGTAAAATGTTATTTTTCCTCGTGTTACAATATTTTAAGAGTATAATTTAATAAGGGCCCTTGTAGTGTATAAATTTATTATTATACTTAATAATGATAAGAATTTTTTAATAGTATTACAATTAGCTTCAGTATTCAGAATAAATTTGTCCTCTTTTTTATTTAGTTGGAAGATTGTCAGTCTCATTATCAGCACATTGCCGATGGCACTTAGACAATTGCACAAATTAATTTATCAGAGGATACTCATTTTCATTTTTTGCTTGCTGCTGCGTCTGGATGAAGAGAATTATTTCATTTGTACGGACGGTACGGCTTAGAAGAATGTCGTTCAAAAACTTGTTGATTATTGGAAGAATTTAAACTTGAGTAAAAGCTAGTATTGTTTTGTAGTTCTTGTGGTATTTAAACATTTCTCCAAGTGCAAAGGTTATTTCCTATGAAAGAAGTTGATAAGTTACTAAATACTTACTGCAGTCAGTTTGTGTTGAAGGGGTTATATAAATAGGCTAATAAATAGTTTTGGTGATGTATTGGTTCTGTCAGGCTAAGATCTAGATAATTTTTCTATGAGTCATTCAGAAGTTAATAAGATTGTGTTTCATTTAATTTTTGCAACAGTTTTATATATTAATCAGTGGAGTCGTTATTATAATATTTTAAGTCTCGGGGTTATACCTTTTTTTGTCTGAATTAAAAGTAGTCAGAAAATTTTCTTGTGTCATAAGGGTTGTAATTAAAGGATATATCATCATGATTATTTATGTTGAAATCATCATATTTATCTTCCTGTATATTGTTTCTATAGGCTAAAACATAAAAAAATTTTCTTGTCTGCTTTATTGGTATACTGATGCAATTTTTCTTGCTGTCAGATGTAACTGCTGACCAAGGTATACATGTTAATTTTAATTGTACATGGTAAAAAAACCATTAGTGTATAATATTTTTTAAATTTCTCTAGCTTTATGGACTACCTGCAAAAAGTCAGTAAAAAATTTTGGTTTAGACATCATGTTGGTGTTGATTCGATCGGGTAGACCTCGCATGAATGCTTCACAGCTAACCATTTCTAAATGTAAATTTGAATTAGGCTGTTGCTGTTCAGAAATATTTTTGGAAGTGGCTACTTTTTAATCTTCCGTAAAGCTTTGATTAATAAGTCCAAAGATTCTCTCGTGAAAATCACAAACACCTAATGTGATACCCTGAAGAGACATATGTTATGCGTCTTTTTCAACTTAGATCCATGTATAGGTACTTGTCATACGTTATCTGTTTATTTTTGTTTGGTATTTAAATATATGTTTGAGGCTGGGATTTCATTTTAATAAATTTTAAATTTTAATAGTAAAATATGTAAATTTAAATGAGAAATGTGTTATCTGAAATTTTCTAAATTTGGTAAATTTTGCCATGCTCAAATTTATAAGAATATAAAATTATTATTTTCGAAACCTATATCCACAACTCCTTTATAAGTTTTTATTTTTTTTAAACTTAACTTACTTCTATGATCGTTGGCTGGGCGATCCTACTTCCCCCGCAAGTCACAAGACGTTTTATACCTCATTATATAACTATAATAGTACATCAAAAAACTAAACTGAGTTGTATTGACTTTGAGGCAGTACTCTACGGAAACCTTATGGTAAACAAAATAATGCATCGCTATTTCATAAAAAAATACATAATAATGTAAAAGTATTATTTTAAATTTTTAAAGTAAGGTTTGCATAAGAAACTAGTTAACAATCAATATGATTTAAAAAAATATTGTTATCGTACGACTTTATGTTACATAAAACATATAAGATATTACAGCACGACAAGTGTCATACAAATAGTCAAGTGCACCAAAAAAGAAAACAAAACCTTACTGGTCTTTAATTTTAATTTTAGAACGCTACATGGCTAACAAGTCATGGATACAACTTATGGCTACTTAGTAAGGGCTTTAGAACCTTTAAAAAAAATGTAAATTTAATACTTTTAATTATCTGAACATATAATTTTTCTGAGGACGTAAGTAATATTGCAATAGCATAACTTTTTAAAAACGGTGTATCTTCTATAATTATAATACATAAGTAATTTACACTAGTATATTACACCCACTAATATTTTAATACAAGCTTCTCAATTTTAGCTGATGTTTATAGTGTTTTCAAGTATGCTAAGTGTATTTGTACAAACTGCTTACAATTATAAAAAATTATTAATTTTTTTTCGGAAAATAGAGCAACCTTAAGACTACTTACATATAAGACTATTCTGTCTTGGTTAACAACTGTATCTAAAATTTACTTTAATAATTACTATCCATAGAACATGATTAGAAAGTTAAATATCTTATATTTAAACGCATTTTAATGTTTCAATACGTGTTCTATTCAACTTGTTTGAAAAAGTAGAGTAATTCAATCAATTAAAAAGACCTTATTTTCATTTATGCTTAAATTTGCCACCAAGTTGGGATCAACTTCATGAAAACTAAATTTTTTTAAGTTATTAAGAAAATTTTTGTGCGATATCATGCGAAATATCCTACACGATATCTTACAAGATATTTTACACGAAATCTTATCGGATATAGTGTAAGACTTCTTGCACGATATTCTACATGATATCCTACACGATATTAAGCCAGATTTTCAGCAACAAAAAAATAGAAAAGTATAAATTGTAACCCATGTAATTATAAATTTTTTCTGCTTAAAAGCTGTTAAAAAAGCTAGTATAAGTAGTAAAAAAAAAAGCATCTCTTTGCTCCAATTGGGGGATTTGAGCCTGCTTTGAAGGACTTGTAGTCAAGTATCTTACCCACATAGCCAGAGTGGATTAGACACTCAATAAAGAATTTACGTCCTCATGAGGTACATCTAGAACTTATGTTTATTATTTTATCATTTCATGAATAATATTTACCACCTTAGTAACCTAATTAATAATTAACATCTTATAAATGTACATTTTATATTGTTTCGTCTCTCTTAAAACGTTCGTCAACAATAAATCTAGTAATTGATTTTAGAATAACTTTTTGTTCACGGATTTTACTTACAGTTTACAAATACTTTTCATTGCAAGAGAAAATTAGTCGATATTTAAAAGTGTGATAAATTTATTGTAATGGTCAAAACAAAGTTGTAAATGATTTTTTTCTCTTCAATACTTTAATCTGGATATCAAATACAAGCAGGAGGAACAATTTTTTACTTATTTATACAGTACTTAGATAAAATATGTTCATTCTTGCAACGTAAGACTACTCATAAAATGAAGCATTCCTTATAACTACTAAGGTGTAAAAAGGATTAATTTCATCATGAAAGTTATAAGAAATACAATAAATTAAACAAAACTATATAAAATAACGTTTGATGTTGTTATGATGTCTTTAAAATAATGCTTTTTTACAGTCTCTCATTCAAGTTGAGAAACAATTTTCCTAATTCTTGTTTATATCTAATAGTTTATAAAAAAACTTTATTTCATGTATAAACTTATGTTGTTAGAATTTATGTAATTCATCTGGGTACTGTAAAAATAAGTGAAAAATATTATCATTCCTGATGGTATTTGATACCCAGATTAATGTGTTAAAGAGGAAAAGGTTATTTTAATCTTTATCGTGATAATAACAATAAATTCATTAGATCCTAGCAAGAATTTGCAATCATAAGAAAATAAAAGAAAAAGTAAACATGTGTTATAAAACGCCCTGACCCGTAAGAAAATAGAAAAAGATGTAAGGAACTATTATTCTTATGGTATTTAGACGATTTTTACATTTTTATTATGTTGTAATACGTTTTCTTACATTTCCGTTACGTTTTGAAACGATTGACCACATACTATTTTAAAATTATTACACTTACAATTTTTTATGATAATAACCTTTTTTCGTTAAAAGTTATTTATATTAACAATGTAAAAAAATGTATCTAAAAGTTATTAATTATAAAAAAATATAAAACAGTGTATGAAACTGCCAAAAACTGTTAGCTGTTATAAAATATTACACATGACAACGTTTCCTTACCTTTTAACAAAGTTTATTACAGTTGCTTTTTCACGAGATTTGAGTGCCTTTTTAGAATCATAATAGTAAATGTAATGAGTCGTAAGGTAATATATTAAGTTGTAGTGGACTGTAAGTAAATGTTACAAAACGAGACAAAATCTGACTGTGGTACTAAATCTAACCAAACCTTACATTACATCACAGGAAGTTACGGTCTGTTAAGTTTTCTTACATTATTCTTTTTGGGGCACTTTCAAATATGGACTAATTTTTTTCTAGGAATGAAAAGTATATGTAAAGTGTAACTAAAATTCGTGAACTAAAAGTTGTTGTGAAATCAATTACTAGATTTATTGTTGATTAACGTGTTAAGAGACACGAAACAATATAAAATGCACTTTTATAAGATGTTAATTATCAGTTGGGTCACCAAGGTGGTAAATATTGCTCACGAAATGATGAAATAATAAGCATTAGTTTCAGATGTACCTCATAAGGACGTAAATTTGTTTCGTAGTCTCTAATCTACTCTGGCCAAGTGGGTAAGACACTCGACTACGAGTCCTTCAGAACAGGCTCAAATCCCCCAACTGGAGCAGAGATGCTTTGTTTTTTTACTACTTATATTAGCTTTTCTAACAGCTTTTAAGTAGTAAAAATTTATAATTACGTGGGTTACAATTTATACTTTTTTATTTTTTCGTTGCCGAAAATTTTGCTTAATATCGTGCAGGATATCATGTAGACTATCGTGCAAGCAGTCTTACACGATATCCTATAAGGTTTCGTGTAGGATATCTTGTAAGATATAGTGTAGGATATCTTGCATGATATTGCGCAGAAATTTCGTTGCGGGTGATACTTTCGTAGGCACGCTCTGCACTCCAGAGAATATGAACTATTGGATTGAAGACCTTAAGAAAATGTGTAACAAAAGTAAATGTCTTATTTCATCTTTCACCTCACCTCGTTACAACAGCACTCTTAATGCCACCCTGCCTCATTATGATGCAGTCCTACAGTGGTGTATTTTTCTCTTTTCCTCCTCACACTGCACTTCACTTCTTTGTTTCCTGGCAGCCCCTTCTTCTCCACATCATACTGCACTATATATTTTAAATTTTTGTTTTAAAAAAAAACAATATTGCTCGTACTTGGTTAAGGACCTATTTCGTTAAACTGACGTCTGTACGTTAGAACAGCAGGGAAAACAGCGCAGCAAAAAAAGAAAAAAGAGAAAAATAGGCGTATAGCCGCTACCTCTCCTGCTTCTACTCTCTTTTTTTTTCACGCGTTTGCAATTGTGCGTGCTTTGCCAGCACTTGACCTTATCGTTTGACCTTGAATTCAGTGACATATGATGTGTTATGTATACTCCTATTGCCATGTCGTAGTGTGTTACTGTGTGCAGTATCTGCGTGCAAGTATACGCACACTTATGTATGTGTGTATAACTTGTGTACAGACTAGAATCATAAATGGAACCATAAAAGTGTGCATATATGAGGAGTGTGTGCGTGTGAGCATACTTTTTACTTCTAATGTGCAGGCTTTTATATATTTCGCTGTGCACATATGTAGAAAGTGTAGAAGTTTGTATTAATAATACGTACACTAGCTTATATTACGGTTTTAAGTATGTTACACATCAAGGTAAGAAAGTATGGCATTCTCTTCCGGGAGGGAGTTGCCACCCGAGCCGAAGGTGTACAAAAACATAGGCTTTGAATTACGTAAAAACAGAACCCCAATTTTAAATGTTCGCGATTTACCTTCATGAAACAAAAAGAAAGAACATTAGAAAAATTGTATTACATTTTGTACATGATCATGGAAATGTAGAAATAATTCCCTATAGCCATGGGTGCCCATTACCTCTAAATATTGGTAATTACGCTATATCTTTCATAAAAAGCAGATTACACCAAAATTAACGATTTTTACAGGCATCGCAAAAGAAATAAAACAAACATTGTGACACACAAATAAAAAGGTGTTGAGTCATAAAACATTATTGTTAGGTGACGACTTGCGTAAATAAATAAATTTTATTTTTATTCTATTTTATCCTGTTATATTTCATTCCCAATGATAAAATTTTAAGACTCTTTACAGAGTCATACTCAACGAGAGTCGTCGCCTAACAAAGCTGACTGTGAACTTCGTGGCTCTTGGAAGTGTCAAGTGACAACCGAAGCGAGCCATGAAGCCTAAACACATGAAGTCAGCAAGTACCGGCCCCATAGCAAGTAAGACAAAGAAGTTTAACTAAAACTTCGTGCAAGGTGCATTTCTTTGCGCGGCGTTTTAGTTAGTAGCCCGCTGCCGCTCATCAAGTGCAGACGTAATAATCAATTTTATAAGATTAACCAGACGTTCCGTCTATTTTTTCCTTTTCTGTTTTATTTTATATGTATACTAGTAATATAAAATAAAGTGATATAAAACTAATTGAAAAAAGAATTTAAATTATTATAAAATAATAAATAACAAATAAATAAATAAAAAAATAAGTAATTATAAATCGACGAAAAAAGGAAGCGCAGGCCACCAGAATCAATAATTAGCGGAAAGAAAGGTAAGTTAGTCTGGATATTGTATTCAACACTTTACTTCTTCCTTTCTTTTAATTTTTCTTAAACAAACAAATAGTTGGACTATCTGCTGTCCCGCAGCCTGTAAAGAAGCGTGAGACTGTAGTCCACAGTTTTTAGTTTTTGATTTGAAGCTGAAAACAAACTTAAATGACATTAAACGTTATTTAACAATTATTACTACATATTTTATTGTTTTGTTATTTTTATGTAAATATTTCTCAGTCTATGTAATATTGAGGTGCAAAATTTTAAGGAAAATTACAATATATTTATTCAATCACAACTAATACGAAGGATATATTCTTCGATTTCTTGCCCGAAACATAACTTTTAAAATTACTTAAAAACTCAAAAACGCGAACTGAAAGATAGATTGACCAAACATAACTTCTTGCATATGTGTGCGCAAGTGTGCAATTTTAATAAGCAACTTTAATGTTAATGAGCCTTATGCCAGTTCGCTGCTTACAACATACTGGATCATCATGGTAACAGTAGAAGTACTAAAGACATAGTGAAACACACATTAATATACCCAATCACAATAAGGTTATATAATTTTGTGTTCCACTTTAGTATTTTCAATAGGCCAATTATTAATAACTTCCAATCTTTTACTATTTAAAAAACGAACTCTTGCTCTCTATGTTAATTCCTACGTATTTCAGTTATTTTCGAAGTTTTTTTGTTCATTTCTTATTTCCTAACTTATTCATCCAAAAAAAAAAAAAAAAAGTTTTATCGGGATTTGAACCCCGAACTTTTGCAAACGGGCTAAGTGACCCATTTAGTTATAAGTGGTCCCGATTTAAAAAAATTAATTATTTCTTATGGTGTTGTTCATAACTCATTTCTAGCGTTAATTTTCATTAACTGTTCATAAGTTTACTAGGCTTAACTATAAATAACAGTAATAAATTAATAATTGATGAACTAACCTCATCCTTCATTTAAACGTCTTTTAGAACTTATAAGTAAGAATCTTGTAATAGAGCAGTTCTCCTGCGTAGTAATGACCACTTAATAACTAATTATTTCGTTATTTTAAAAATAAAGAGAAAATTCTTTTTACGATTTTCTTAATCTTTTATATAATTTTTATAAATAAACATAAATTTTGCTTACTGTCAAAGCACAATAATTCATTCTCATTTTACTTTCTTCTTTTACAAGTTTTATATAGAATTAAGATAATTTTTTGACTTTAGGACGTTTATTTCTTACTTACAAGGGGGAGATTTTAGCTAAGAGTTCAGAGAGGTGTAAGGAGTAAAAGTATCAGCAACAACGCTAGATACTGTTCTTCTCATATTCATACATATTTACTAATAACCTTTTTTTTTGTGTTATTAAAACCAAAAAAAATTAAAGATCTATTAACAAAGAAAACAGGTCCATCTCGAAGTAATGTTTCTTACAAATAAAAATTGAGAGACTTATTTAGATCTTATAAATGCAATTGAAGTGATTTTTGAGGTACAACTGGAACGGTTGAACGATTTGCAACTTTTTTTCGTGTTTTTTTTTAATGCTATTTTTAGTATACTATTTATGTTCGAAAAAAATTTGTCAAAAATTCTTACGTGTGGTGAATGTCCTGGAGCTGCATTCACTA
The DNA here is from genome assembly GCF_000648655.2 of Copidosoma floridanum. Next base: position 377,558 of record NW_019384219.1, read on the forward strand.
GCATGTACTGGTATGCTTTTGAAGAAAGTAGTCATACAGTATGATTTGTCTTTACTGTTTAGATACAATTACATCTTAGCTATTAAGTATGGAGTAGGAATAATTGTGGGAGAGGATTAACATTCTAGGCAATAGGAAAATCTCTTTAAATCATTGGAAGATTTGATCAAACTTCATGGTCTTATACTAACAAGTCTACATATTGCTGATATTGTATTGTGATGTCATATACTGTTTATGCTTGTTCAGTAATTAAATATTAAAGTTTATATTGAAACCACACAAAACTACATATACGAGGTGTGATCAAAAAGTGAGGTGACTTCATTTTTATAAGAAAATATTTATTTATTTATCTAAAACTATGTGATCCCCTTCAAAATAATCCCCCTCGAATACAATGCACTTGTGCCAACGATTTTTGCAGTCATCAAAGCACTTCTGAAATGCTATTTTGGGTATTGCTTTGAGCTCCTGCAGCGATGTAGCCTTAAGTTCCTCAATCGTAGCAAATCTTCGTCCTTTCATGGGCTTTTTCAATTTTGGGAAGAGAAAAAGTCACTGGGGGCCAAGTCTGGTAAATATGGTGGCGGAGGCATGATGGAAGTACTGTTTTTGGCCAAAAAACTACTAACTAATAACGACTCCTCTGCAGGTGCATTATCATGGTGCTCGCGGATACATGTCTCATACCCAAAACATCCGTCAAAATTGATTGGCATGAGCCAAACTATATGTCAAGATCTTTAGCTATTTCTCTAATCATGTTCCGAGGATCTTTTAGCACCACTTTTCTCACTTTCTGAACATTTTTGTCGGTGTTTGACGTGCTGGGTCGCCCAGAGCGAGGTTCATCATTAACATGTTCTCAGCCCTCTTGAAATTACTTATACCACTTATAAGCATTTTTTTTCCTCATAGCTGACTCACCGTAGGCCACTGTTAATATTTCAAGAGTTTTTGAGCACTTCATACCATTTTTTACACAAAAATTAATACAAACTCTTTCCTCCATTATTTTCAACAAAAAGAAATCGCCAAGTACGCAAACACAAGTCTAACCTGTAAGTCTCTTACATAAAAATAACACATGCTATATAGTCAAAACTATGAACATATGATCGTGACTAGTGTACCAACATAATAAAAAAAATGTTTCACTGAAAGTGTAAAGTTCGCGCGCTTTTCAAAAAGTCCCCTTACTTTTTGATCACACCTCGTACTTATTTTTATAATTACTGAACCACCTTTGTCCTTGGAATCGTTTCATTACCATCGTATTTATTTTTATAATCACATTGTCTGCCATATAAAATTATAAAAGAATATCTTCATACTTGGGTAGCCAAGAACTTACTGTTTTATTTTACGACTTATAATGCTAGCAATAAGGGTTAAGCTGCACGAAACACAACATTTTATATGCGGTAAGGTAAAAGTACTAGTTACTGGCTACTTAGGAGATGTTATCAAAAGAATATCATATATTTTAAACAGCTTTTAAAATTTTAACTTCTGTTAGGTATCATTTGAAAGCTATGAATGTATTTCAAAGTATACGATAAATAGAAGTCGTATATCCGACCATAGACAATAATAATTTATAATAATCTGAGTATGTCAGATGCTTTAGTACATGACCACTGAAAAAAAAGGTTACTTTAGTGGCCCAAATTTAAGAGCCGCCAGCAATTAATGGTCACCCCATGCTAAATGTATATAAATCGAGGTGGTCAGCTACTAGTATTTTTTAAAGTCTTGAACAAAAAAAACTATCTTCATTGCATTTTAAAATGGATTATTGATAAGTTTTTACAGTAATGTTATCCTAGCACGAATTAGTATTAAAGTTAATTCTTATAATTTGTGAAATGGTGTTGGTGGCCAGGTACTGGTCGCGGCCAGTAACTAGTGCATTTACCTTAATAATGATGATAATTTACGAGGGACATAAACTGTAAGACGGTTATCCCTACTAAACCTTTTTTAAGAAATTTTTTTTATCATTATTATTACAGCACGAGTGAGGGATTACATATTAGCTGCCTAGGCCTTAAAATCCATCGTAAATAGAAGAACATTTAAAAAAATCCTAGAGATATAACCACAAAAAAAAAGAAAGCAAAGTCATAAATCCGTGTTCTCAGATAAAAGACAAGCACTCCAGCTCCTTACCGACTAAGAGCTTCGAATGTTGCGTGCTTTTTGATATGAACTCAGAAAACACCTGTAGCTGATATTACATTGTTGATTGTTGTCAGGTTTGCTTGATTTGAAAAATATGTCTATCTAAATTATACACTGAAAAGTTTGGCTCACAGTTCGCGTGATGACAAAAACATTCTTTGTAAAGGCTAAGCAGGCAAAAATGTATATCTCTGCATTTTAATATACGCACGTTATATTTTCGTTATTATAACGTCTTTTAAACCCATTTTTATCGGTTAAGCTGTAAAATAAGTTAGAATGTGCTGGATGAAACAAGAAATTTTGAGGTAGGTTGATAAAAAAGATAATTTTTCTACATTCAAAAACCCAAGTATGTGAACGTAAACTAGACAGTAGAGTGGGGTCTAAGACTGCGATTTTTTCTTTAACTTAGATCAAACTACTCCCGTGCTTCTGTACTAGGGCATAATAACAAAACATTAAATACGTTTTTTACACATTTTTTTAGAAGCTAATGTTATTCGTTAAAATGAAGCATAATTCATTGTTACTATTACCAATATTTTATTTTTGATAGTTTCATCAGATTCTACCTTATCATAGTCACGACAAGAATATTTATTAATATTTGCTTTATTGCATACACCAGTTACTTCAGAACCACATGGATCATAAAGCTTGTAAGCATTGCATCCTGCTTTGTTTTCTAATAGATGTAGTCTTGCAAATACTACAGACTTTGTCTTTGACTGGTATTTTAACATACAGCTCCCATGAGCTCGTACATCTCACAGTAAGTTGTAACATTTCTTAAATTTTTCGGTTTATTCATATCGAGTTGGATTCACACGACTAGAAGGACTCAACATCATAATCAACATTCCTTACTAGCACACAACTTTTTTAGTACTGTGTCAGATTAAGGGTGGTGGATTAAGGTAAATGCTTCTTCGATTCTTTTTTTTCAAACACTTTTTTACCACTGGGTAATGTGAATTTGGTACCAAGGATTTAGTTAAACCTTCTGCACTGAGGTATGTTTTGGCTTACAGTTTCGTCGTAAAGGCTCATGTTGTTGTCTTTTTTTTATTGAGTAAATATATACAAGATTTAAAAAAGCACAAAGAATCATGAATACATATATAACCTGCCACTGCGATTATACAAAAGGGGCCCACAATAATTTACCATGAACAAATCATCAGGCGCATTAAATTGCACAGAATCATATGGATCCCCCATTGTAATTGTCAAATAGTTAATTCATTAGCAAATATCACCAGTAAGAATGAAATTGCTTTACAAAACCACTACAGTGTCACAAAAAAAGTTTCAACATACAAGAGTCTTGAATGAACAAAAGTACTCTTATTTACTGTTAATTTAGGCTGCTACATATTTAGTTGAGCTCATGGTTAGGACTATCTATCTGAAGACGGTATTTGTTGACTGATTGAATATACTTTTATACGCCTGGAGTCTTTCACTATTTTAATTATTATTATTTGTCCATTACAAGATTTTTTGGCTATTGGAATCGAGTGTTCGCTTAATTTTTACATATTTTACTATCATTCTTAAATAGACATTATTAACGTTACTGTTTAGTGTAGTTACAAAGAAACTACATCATTACAAATAAAAGAATTGTAAGAACTAGTCTCGTTTCAATAACACAACTTATAGCTTAACATTAGGGTAAAACTTTTGTTAGAATTTTTTGCAAAAATCAGTAAAAATACAATCAAACGCGTGGTACTGCAATACAGCGTACGTGTCATGTAGCAATCGTAAGTCATTCTAATTGAGTTGTCGCATGTCGTGATTTGATTACTGACAAACGCTTAACTGTCACGTCTATAATCCTACGATTACGTTTGTGAACATCAGGCATAGAATACTCCATATTTCTTGGCTATTAGAGTTAGTTTTAGGTTTAAATGGTTTTTTTTGTCATTGTGTAACTGAAACTTCCCGTATGAAAGAAATTAACTTTAAAAGCATTTAATGTTTTTGTCAGTGCTTCAGTACACTTTTATGATTCAGTTTACGTAATTGAACTTCCAAACAGATCTTAAAGATCACAATAATATTTATTATTTAGTTGTTCCAGCAAAAGTTTATTACTCTTATTCTTACTAATAGACAATTTCTTCAATAAATAAGTTAAATAAGTACTAGTAAGCTTTCAATAAGTTAATCTTCAACTTTCCACTGACGTATTTTTATGCATTTATGATATTTACACAAAAAGTTGTAATATAGTACCTAAGGATAGGATGACCTGTAATGAAACCTTAATGACTTATAAACGGTACATATTTTTGAGAATTTAATCACAGTATGATGATTCTAATATTTGTTTTCTGTTGTTTGTAACTTTTACACTTTTTTTACGTATATTTTACAATGATAAAAGAAATTCATCTTTGTAATGAAAAAACTATTTTGTTAATTATTATTAAAATATGATTTTAACATAAGATTTTTGTTTTTCAGACATCGCATTTTTCAAACAGCTTTATTTTGTTATGAAATGAGATCCCGAGTTCCCTTCAACATTTATAAAGTTAAAACTTGTAGAAACGTTACAGGTACGTAATTTTTGCAATGTATTTTTTTTGCGTGAGTATCAAATTAAAAGAATTATGTTATTTCAAGTATTATTAGTTGTATTATTGATGTTTAATGGTTGAAACCATCTTTTATTCATATACTTCATTATTAAAATCCTTTATTGATTATGACTGTAGTAAACTCCATTACTGTAACTGCCACTAGGCTATAGCACCTTGGAACGGTAAGTTGGATAAGATCAGTAAGTAGTTACCCTTTCTTAACCTTAAAATCACAAAAAAAGCTTAGTAAATCAGCTAGAAAGCATAAAAAAGTTTAAAAAACGGTCGTAATTACGATAAAGCTTCTTATCACGTGTTAATGTAATCCAAAAAATTGTTCAATTAGGTGACCTTGTCATAGGGTGGGATTCGGCTCCAGCTGTGGAGATAAATACCTCATAAGCTACCGCTACCTAGAAGTTGGCTGTAAAGTTTTATTTTAAATTATTAATTAAGCCTAAGATCGTCACGGATTACTGATTGACCAAAATTCAATAAGAATTCAATGTCAAATCACAAGGATTACATCCTTTATTCTAAAAATCATGTCATTTTTTAAAGAGAATATAGCATTAAGGTATAAAAACAGCCAACTAAGTATAAACCGTCAAAACTGCACTGTAGGTGGTATTATTAGTCTCAGAATGTAGCTTTCACGTCTTATTATACGTGTAAAGAAACATTAACAGAAATAACATACCAAGTAGATAAATAGTGATTAAATACACACAATTGTATATAATTCATATAAATCGATTTTTTTTATAAAAGCTAAGATAAACGAATTGTGGTTGATACCTTAGAGTCATTTCAAAAATTGTGCACGAGGTAGCCCTACAATAAATAGATTTATGTTACCTTATTGAGCTTAGTAATGGAACAAAATTTATAACTCCATAAAAATCAAAGTTGGGATTTCAAAAGTTTTAAATTATTCAAAAAATGAGTTTGTATCTTTGAACTATCTTACTACTTATTAAAAGTATTTAAGACGAAAAAAATTGTTCTATGACAAATACTGACCTTACGTGTAGGTACTACTGCCCATATTATCTTGTTTGTTGTGTTAGGCAACACAAACCCTTCACAGCGACCCGCAGCCCCCACAACCAACCACAGGCTTTCGTTAGCCCCCCAACACTCCCTTTAGCTTTTAAAAAATAAGGTGAAAGTCCGTCGTCTTCTCTATTATTCCGTCCTACCGGAGTTTTTTTGCCAACCTCTTCTTATCTTTGAAGACCTTTCTGCGCACCAACTCTCCCCCCTGCAGAATTTTTTTCGTGTTATAAAGCAGAATCACTAAAATGTGAAAAATAGCTCACCAAATATACGATAGTACATTTAAAGACGCTACTGTTACTTTAGATGTAGTGGAATATTATTCTTTAGTTTATTATATATTGCAGAAAGCATGTAACGTTCCACTGCTATGACAAAAGACAAATTTTTTTGCGTTATTTTAAACGTCTAGAGATATTTGTGAAAAAAATTTATTTAAAAAATTAGAGTAATTTTTTTTTTTAGAATTTGGAAAAAGATGGCTACCATAAGATAATATATAACTGGTCACCATATGTTGACAGCGTAACTAGGAGCAGAAGAAGGTGGTACACATGCAGGTATCGAGGTAGCATATCTAGGGAGAAGATAAGATGACGATCACATAGTGGTAGCGTGGTCAGGACCAGAGGAAGGCAGCCTGTACGTACGCACTATCATAGTAGGATCAGGATGATAAGAGGAATGTGGTTTTGTAGTGTAGGACCCACTTGTCCAGGAAGCATAAGTATCTTGGTATCTTTTTATCAATTACGTATGCATACAAAGTAGCTTTCTTAGTAATTAAAGTTGATTTATAATAAAAATCTATCGCTTATAGTACATCAGCGCATTTAGGACCTGGAGATCGTGGCATCGTTAAAAAAAGTATTGCACTTACGATTAAGTACCAGGATACCAAAGGACGGTGGCTTCTGCACAATTATATAGGAGAAAGCGGCTTTTTTTCTGCAAAGAAGGGCAAGTACAAGTGGCTCAACTGTGGCACTGTTACTTTAGACTATGAGGATGCACATATGTACAGAATAATAAGTACGAGGATTTTTAAATACAGCTATTCTTATACTACTGTCTGAAGACTTCGTAAGGTAATACGTATTTGCAGCTGCTGGTATAGGGTTTGTAGTGCATAACTACATGTTATCTATACCTAATCGTGTACGTCAAATATGATGTATGTTGGCTCCACTGCGTTTCCTATTAAACTAACGTTTATCGGAAAAAAGTCCTTAACGATTTAATAATTGTTCTCTTGAAATTCGTTTATTATCAGAACTTGGGCTTGCGATAAATTTTGTTCACAACAGTTTAATCTATCACCTATCCTTTTTAGGCCAGACTCACATTAACCATCAATTCTTCAGGCCTGTGTCATAAAAAAATTTAGGTAAGTATAACTAGCTGTTACGTAAGAATTTATTTCTTTTACGAGGCAATTAGGAGCGAGTACTTTTAGTCATCTAGCAAATATATTAGACCTCTGTAATGAACGACACTATAAAACACTAATTCTTGTGTAAGACTTTGATATTTTAAAATTAAAAATTAACATGCGTTACAGAAATAAACAGATTGCTTTTTTTTTGATGAAAATAGGAAATAAAACGAAGGGATCATTTAATATTCGAGAAAAATTAAATACTTGTAAGATTCATAAAAAAGTGTATGAAGATCAAAGTGGTATGAATGGTAACCTTGACGAAGTTATTCAAATATATTATCCTACATTTTGAGTAACAAACTACTTATTTAATCAAAGAAAGCAAAAATATGTTTTACTATATGGATTATGCCAATTTTAGGTAAATTGGTTGCACACGAACTAACATATACATACATTTTTTTATAGAAACTGATACTTATATACATAAAGGCTAACCACCACATTTTTTACTTTCAAAATGAATGAAATTGTTATGTCCGTACATAAGTTAAGTTGATTTAATGATTAGTGCAACTGCACTAGACTATATTTACTTGAATTATTTAAATAGAACATGAAAACAGAAATATTATCTAGAGTAAAATCAGGCTTTGGAGTTTTCATATTAGGAATCACAATAACTACAGGTGATGACTTATTTTAACTACTTACATTTTACAGAAAACAAATTTTTTTTCTTGCTTTCTTTATGATAATTATTAAATCACGGGGCAAAGTTTTGCTGAATGAGAATCTTACTTGAGTAGTGTCTTACGTTTTTACAGTTAACTGTATGTATTGGTTTGAAGATGAAAGAGCCAAAGTAATATTTTTAGTTAAAATTATTTTGTCAAGAAATTTACCATAAAAGCTATCGTTAAGCAATAAATAATTCATACTTATTAATAAAAAAATCACCTTTCTTAGTAAGCAGTCACAGAAGACTCTAGTACAAATCAAATTATTATTTACATAAAACATTCTTCTCTTGAGAGTATTCTATACATCAATTGCATGTTTGCAAGCCTTACTCTTGTATAAAATATATTATTATTTGTAAAAAAGTCAGTAACTATTATCACTTCGGCAAATTCCTTGAATTTGCACAAATTATACAGATAAAGTGATAACTTCAATTATAACCATTCTGGGTATTGTAAGGTATTGCAATAATATTGTTATGTAAATTATGATTAATAATATGCTTTTAACTACGATCATAAATGGCAGTCCAAGGGAGCTGGAAGAGGAGTTACTCGGAATAAAGGGTGGTTTAAAAAAAAAGGGCAAGGAGAGGTTAATTTACGTAAAATATTTTAAATAAGGTCATAAAATAGTAAAAAATGTGTTTTTCTTCTAACTTAAGGGGAAGGGCTGATGGTGTAATTACAAATTTTTAGCGGTGACAAGGGAGTAAAAGAAAGGTTCTTGGATCAATTTTGTCATACAACTAGACATTATAATTTTTTTTTAGTCTTTACTACATTTGTAAAGGGTGACGAAAAATAGAGGGCTCACTTAAAATGCCAGGGGTGCCAGAGAGGTTGTAAGGAAGGGTCTTATTTTCGTAGGAATATTTTTTATATAAGATCAATATAACAAAGCTATATTAAAGTTTTTTTCTATTTTGTGAAATAGTTCAAAAAACAATTGACAAAATCGTCAAGTTAATAACAGTTAATGACAAGTTTCAGTCTTACAATATATCTTACTTATAATGTAAAATAATCATACATATGGTGATCAAAGGTAACGTATTTCGGTAATTATATGTGTGGATTAATGCAATCAAATAAATACCGACGGACACGTCAGCATTATTTTACTATCTTCCTTACATATACATTAAAATGACGTAAGGTCTGTATAAGTCTTCTTTACTTAGTTTATATTATCCTATATTATTTACGAAATTAAAAGGGTCATTCCGTACATCTCCTCGTTATAAAACCCCTCTAGCCACCCTCTGAAAAAAGTGTAATTCTATCACTTTTTGCCATATTCTAAATAAAATAAGTTTTTTGATAGCCTGCCACCACCTCTTCTGTCACCATCAGTCTCCTGTTCAATTTTGACAAGCCCCCCTTGATGCTGGCTACCCCCTCTCCTCCACCTGTTTTTGTAAGGTAAAGTTTGATCAGTTTTTATCTTACTTTTCTAAATTCTATTAGCACTGCCCTCCACTTACTTGACGCCCTTTAGTCTCCCCTTACAACAATATAAACTGATTACGGCATGGATGCATTTCCTAATAAAAGTAAGGGTAACATTATATCGGTTGTTAAGTAATTTTTAAGTAAATTACTTTTTTCACCTTCTTTTAAGCGTTTCTTACACTTTTTGATAAACCCTCCTCAGCCTCCTCAGAATTATTTGACACGTTGTCTGAGAAAATTTCCAGTGATCTTTAAAGCCCTCTTCAGCTAGTTTTCACTACTCCCTTTATAATGATTTTACCTACATGTAAGATTTCTTAGGACATTCGCACAGAACCCTCTAAGTACTGTTACAATGAGCTTTTTTTATACAACAATCCTTATTATTTCTTTAACTGTATTATTTTGTACTTATACAAAAGTTATTCCAATATTTAAGTTAGGCTCATGTAGATGAGAAGCTTTGAGAATATTGATCACAAATTAAATTAAAAAATTTATGTAATCATCACTATTAGATTTATCATCATCCTTAACTTAGATTACAGATTAACCTAAACTAGATCAAATTCGTAATTTTGCTTATTTTCTAAATATTTTATTTGGCTGTAATAAGAATACTATTACCAACTATGCCTTATAGGTATCTTATGATTGTTTTTAAGGAGAAGCTGGTCAAGGTCTTGCTGCGTTTAGCTTAGTTTGTTGTATTTATCACTATTATGACAATTTTTTTACAGTAAATATCTATATCCACTGTGATATTATCGATATAATAACAGTTATATATATATA
>NW_019384219.1:401404-432749 GCF_000648655.2 Copidosoma floridanum
ATATATATATATATATATACCAATAACATGGTAGAATTACGTGGACGTCCACATAATTTTACTTTTGTCCTTGAATATATATATATAGTTGATATTTTTCCGTAGCCCGCTCCTTTTCCTTTTTCTTTCTGCTGGGGGAGGAGATTTTAGTATGCATGCTGTTTCGATTTTTTTTCCACTAGCTGTACGTATTTCGTTGCTTACTTGTAATCTTTCAAAGTGATTTTTATAGTCATTTTATATGGCTAATCAAAATGGTCGTCGTACTTTTCTTTGGATGGACCTTTTAGAATACAAACCATCTCTCCTTTCATTAGGAACTATGTATTTTTACCATGTAATTGAACAATTACTATGTAATTTTTTGTCATAATCATATTCTAAGCAGAACTTTTTTCGTATTTGTTTCATTGCAGCTAGTGGTCTTGAGTGACCGTGTTACCTGTTTGAATAGGTCAGTACACGTTACACTGCTATCGAGGGGATCAATACTTGTTGGGAATTTTGCTCATAGTCTGAATACGAGTTCATTTGGCATGAGATTTGCTGATTAGTGTTAAGCTGTGTTGTGGGCTAGCATGCATAGTGACACCAGCTTGTCCCATCTTTTTGCTTTGTCCAGATATGCTTTGAAGTATTTGGACAAAACGCAATGCATGCTTTCTACTGAGCCGTTGCTTTGTGGATAAAATGCTGTGTGGCTCAATTTTTCTATTTTAATTATTCTGGCCGATTCTTCTATTATTTTATTTATGTAGTGAGTTTTTCTGACACATGGTAGCTTCCGTTGAGTGAAAAAAATATGGAAAAAATTTATTTAATTATATTATTACTGTTTTTTCTACCAGTTGCGTATTGAACTGCCGCTTACCCAATGTATTTCATTAGCCAGTCCTGAATGGATAAAATATGGGTGTTTTATTTTCTGCTTTTTTGTTTACGGGTTTGTTGAAACTAACCAATGTTTAGTTTGATTAAAACCAAGTTTCTTTGCTTATCGATTGCAGGGCTTATTTATGCCCGTGTGCCCCTCCCCCTCTTTATTGTGGACTCATAATTTTCTTTGATTGCCTTTTACCTTTGATCTTGTCGTTATACAGCTAACGTATCAAGGTAAACTGTTGCTGTAGAATTTAGGTGATCAAAGATTTCATCAACCTGCTCAAGAAAGTACGCCCATTGGTTCACGTTAAGTATTGTGAGAGGGCGTTTCACCCCTATTGATTTTAGCTTATTTATTGAAACTGGTATCTTGAGTTGATTGGTATACTATCTTTTATATAGTGTGACGATTGTTTCTGTGTTGGGTACACTGTCTGTTATTTTCATAGAGGCTGCATTGTCTAAGTAAATGAACATATGTTTTGTCACCCAGTATATTCTTTAACTCGGGGGTGATTCTAAATCGTTCAGAAGAAATCACGGTGGTTTTTCTTGTGGCAGCCATGTGTTGCATATTCTGTATTTTCCTATCGTTTCTGTCTTGTGAAAAATTTTCCTCTTTCCACAAGGACAGTGGTAACTTTTTTCTTCTTAAAGTTCTGATCAGGCTGTAGTCACTATGTAACGTAAAATATTCTTTGTAAGAAAGAGTGTTAGCGTTCAGTGGTGGTAGAGGGCGAGCTAGGGTCTTCGATGCTCTTTCCTTTTTTGCCTTTTTCTTATTTTTTTTTTTTTTACTTTCTATATCTTGCTCACTTTCTTTCAAATTATAACCATTAATTCTATTAATAAGTTATCCCTTTATGTCTGGCTTGAGATTTTTTTCTATATCGTCCGGGAAATTTTAGTTATAAGGATCATTGTCTTCGTTTTTTCTGTTGATTTTAAATAAAAACCGCTTCTTTTATTTTGCTGAGGCCTCAATAGTGTAGGAGTTCTAGGTGTATACGTTAAAATTTTAATTTTTATTTCTGATCAAATGTTGGTATATTACTAGACAAAGTGTCGCTTGTAGTTTTATGCACACATTTATTTCATAAAATTATTAAACACACAAACATAAATTCACGATTGTCATTGAGTTTTTTCTTTATCACTTGTGGAATCCTGCATTAAGTTATCCAAATTGATGCACGCAATGCCTCTCTTAGTTCATCCACCAATTTTAGTAGGCTGTACATAAGTATGAGACAGTAAAATAAGCATTTCTTATCCCTAGGGACATCGATAATTTATTGTTTTTTATGATGTTCTGCACATTGCGCTTCTGCCTTTTTGAATATGTGTATCTCTTTTTTTGGTTATTGCATTTTGCGCATTATTGATTTGCCATGCTATGACGAAGTCATTTTTTTCTTTTTACTCTGCGCCGGGATCCGCCCTAAAGAAAAAAAACTCATAAATACCAATTACAAGACTAATCAGGACTTGGTTTTGGTCCGTTATTCTGTTTCATGTGTGAGAAATCGAAAACAAGACATAGTGCCAGAGAAAAGACAAAGAATGTATAGTCCTCGTATGTAAGTGTCTAGCTGTCTAATTGCGTACTTAAAAATATTTATAATCACTGTTCCTTTGTACTAATCCAGTGTTGCTCGATCGACGAGAAGTGTAAGAATACATATATATATATGCTCCATGCGCCAATCCCTGACTGTTCTAACTTAAAAGGAGGGTCTTTAAATTTCATCAGTAAGTGTGGAGCGGTTGGTGTACAGAATTTTATATGGAAAAAGAGTTTTTGATCTACATCGTTAGGCATTAACAATATAAAAGTTAGCGTTAAAGGGGACGGAAATTGTTTATTCAGAACTTTTTTTTATTTTTTTGTATAGTAACAAAGATTTCCACATGAGAGCTTGTTCTTTAGTTATCAATACTGTTATAAATAGAAGGCAAAATTTGTATGAATTTATAGTAGGAAGCGGCTATTTCCAAAATGTAAGAATTAGTGATAAATATATTAACATGATGTCAAATATTGGAACTAAAAGCTTCTCAGATTTATTTAATGTTAACAATAAAGCTAATTTTTCGAACAACAGTATTTAAGCATATAGGAATTTAAATAGTAATGTTAAACTAAATGTTAATTTCAAAGGCAAAATATAATAAAACATATTGCAATTGGTAAATTCAACATTGTATCTCCAAAAGATCATGAAAGATTTTTTTGTAACTTGTATGAAATAAAGTAACTGGTTTAGCATCATTCAAAGACTATAGAATATATAAAGGAACAGTTAACGAAACTCTTTAAAATACTGCAATTGCAATGGGTTTAATAGACAATAATAAAAAAATCGATGATATTTTTATAGAAGCGATTAGTGTTATGTTTCCACATCAATTAAGCATTTTTTTGCTTGGTTTCAAAGGAGATGGTTAGTCATAAAACTTTTAGACTTCCTTTAGATCTTAATAATATAGAGAGTGAATTTTAAAAATTTAAGTCAGATAAATAAAAATTAGGAGAAGTTGATTTAATCATTTAAGATGAGGCTTTCATAATTCCAAAGAAAAGGATTGGAAATAAAAGACAGAACGTTGAATNAATTCTCAGCAAAACTAGCGCCCAAGTTCGAGGGGCCGTACGAGATCGTCGCAGTAAAATCACCGGTAGTGTTTGTCCTTCGTGATGGAAATAAGCAGCGCGTTGCACACGTGTCAGACATCAAGCGAAATGTACCTCCGCGAGGGGAGCATGGCACTTAGCGGAAATTTCACAAATTTTTCTTTGTTGTGATTGCGCCTATCGTCTTCTATTTTACTTATCCTTCTCTAGGTGTAAGTTCGATGTTAGAGTATAAAACAGCAATACAGCAAGAGTCACCGACCAAGGGATCAGTGGGATGCCAGTTAGCATATCCCTGTAAGTAATCGTCGTTTTATTTTTACATTTTTACTTGAGACGTTTTTCGGAGTAGACCAAACACTCAGGGAAATGTTCGTTCTAGGGGAGGGAAATATGACGGAGTCATTTTTCTCTGACCCTATAGCATTAAACGCCGAAACGCGTCATCAAGGTGGAATCTATTTTGATTTAAAAGAAGCTAATAAAGGTCTGGGTCTGTGTGTTTCATGTTCTACGTGAGAACAATCGGATACAAGGAGTAGCGCCAAGGAGAAAAGAGAAGACATAACGCCGGAAAAAGGCCCAAGAATGTGTAGTTCTGCGTATTATAGAATATTTGTATTTACCGCACCATTGTTCTAATCCAGTACTGCTTTATCAAACTTTTATCATTCCTAAAAATTAGATCTCAAATAATGAGTGTTCTTAAATCTTTTTTAATATCAACAATTGTTCAATAAATAGTGTTATTCTTACATCGCATAACAAGAATACTTTTTATTTGAATAATACAATTTTTAATAAATTAACTAAAGAAATTAAAACTTACTATAGTATAGGTACCGCAACTTATAAAGGGGCTAATAAGTCGAATGATCATATTTATTTAATCTTACCGTTGCAAATGTTAAACAATATTTGTAAAGGATCACCACCTCATGAACTAAATCTAAAAATTAGTACAATAGTCATGTTGGAGTGAAATTTAAGTATATCAGATGAACTCTGTAAAGGAAGACGTCTACAAATTACAAAATTATTACAAAATTATTAATCAACCAACTTATCTATTTTAGTGCTGATTTGATATTAGTGATTTGATTATTGTTATTGTAACTGTGATTATTTTTACAATCTGATTTCTTGTGCCTTTGTCGATTATTTGGTTGCCTGCCCATTCGTAACTATTTAGTGAGGCCTAGTTATTAAGCACCTACGATGGTTACTTGCTGTCTGTCTTGGATTCTACCTTCGTTCTGTGTGTGTATGCCCTTTCATCATTTTTTGGTTTGCTTTTATCGTTTCCATCTATGCTGAAGGCTAGAGAGGCCGTACAGAAAACAACAGCAACAAAGTTGTTTTCTGTACGGCCTCTCCAGCCTTTTGCTCTCTCTCTTTCCGTGGACTTTTTTTCTTGCCCATGCCAGTCAATATCCCTAATGTTTTTCTACCACATGTTTATTTTCTCCTATATCTCTCATCGCCAATGGTTAGTCACAGTGTGCTTTTACCAGCTCTTCCAAATTTCTCGCCTTATCTAATGTATTTGAAAATTTAGGGAGTTTCTGTGCGGTGTATCCATCTGCCTTTTGCGAGTTTCCTTAAGTTCTTTTTGTAATCTTTGTTGCTCTACAAATGGTGTGCTTGCTGCTATAATGGACTTATGCATATTTCCACTCTTTCTTATGTACGCCATTTTATCGTTTGTTTGTTCCTGCGACAAGATTTCTTCATTGTTGTGGTAGTTCACTACTGCTAAAGTATTTTTTTTCTTTTTTACTTATTTGCTATTTCGCTATTTCCTGGTTTAATTCTTAGTCTTCCCCACTCTAGCTGCTAGTCTTTTATGTAAGCTCAGCTGATGGATGTTTTCTGGGCTTCTTGTTAATCACCTTCTCGTCTAGTTTAACAAGGTCGAACTTTTCTGTTCTTTTTTTTTTAATTTTCTCTTTTTACGTATGTTTTTAAGGTTTTTTTTTTATAGGCCCGTTATACATGAGGGCAAGTTGACGATTTAGGATTTTGGCCTTGAGAAAAAGTGTAATGAAAGTAGATTTTGCTTGATTCCACCCCTACATTTCGTCCCCCGTGACGTACTTCTAATTTTCTTTACACCATAATATGACACCACATGACGCACAACGCTACATATTTTAAATTTTATAAACTTTTTTTTTCATTTAACCATTAAAAAAAAAAAAAAGTTCCAAAATAGATTTCGACCCTCGACCTTCTGCATACTGACCAAGGTCCTTACCAAATCTGCTATGATCGTGCCCAATACAAAAACTAGACTACTTCATTTCATGATAAGGTTCATTGCTTACTACTCATATAAATTTTGATTAACTGTGTATTAATTTTTTTTGTTTGATTATACATAAAATAAATAGAAAATTTATTTGGAAAAATATATGTTTTAGGTATATGTTTCAAAAATTTCTAAATAAGTGTAAATTAGCAGAGTCACTTTTATATTATACAATGATAAACATTTTTTTTTTATCATTCATTTATTACTTTTAAAGTAAAAAATAATTGTTCACACGATTTTGTATATTTTTTCATAATTCTCAAAAATCGAAATAAAATTTCTTTTTGTACTAAACAAATACAATTTTTTAATTTTTTGTATGATGACTTTTTATTTAACAATTTCTCTATTAGTAATTCAAGATATTTCTTGACTTAAGAACGTTCTTTACATAGTGACTGAGGGAACAGTTCAGAGAAGTGAGAGAAGCTCTAATGTGTGCAGTAAAGCTAGCCACTGTTTTTCTTATGTGGATGTACTTAAATACTTTTACGCTCACTTTATCTACTCTTTCTAAATTTATTTAAAATTTTACTTGTTGGTTTATTTAAAAATTTGATAGCTTTATCTCAAACTAATCTTTTGTACCCAAAAATTTGGAGATTCCTACAAATTGTATAAATGCCATTTATCGTTAATTTCTTGTAAAGTTACATGTTAAATATCCATTTTCTAAGATATAATATACATGAAATAATGGCGCTATTAAACGAACTGTAATTTTTGTAGGCTTTTTCAATGCTATTTGAATATACGATTGCCCTTTGAATAATATCTATTAAAAATCTTATGTGTGATAAACGTCCTGAAGCAACATTTACTGGCATGTAATACTACCCTATTGTTGAAAGCGGTACGACAGGACGGTTTGTCTTAATTTTCTGTTAACAATTTTATTTTGGGTATTAAATATGGACAAGGAATAAGTATGGAATCGTGTGTGATAAATGTAAGCGTTACGTTACAGACGAATCAGCGTAGGCAGTAGGAAGTTGTTCTGTAATCATCAGAAGATTCGATGAAAGGGCACAGTCGTGTACTGGCTAGCCAATACATTGTTTGAATTGTACTATGCCGTGATATATTATTCGTAATAGCTGACTCATTAAATATTTATTAAGATCATACTTAATCAAGTTAGGTAAAATCATTTCTACCATAGTTGCACTAACTTTTTACACAATGTTTTCATAGAAGGTATTTTTGTACTCAAAATTATATAATTTGTCATACAATTTTATAGAAGTATAACTCCATACTTGAGTACCCAAGCACCCGATGTCCGCTGGCTTTGTTACTGCTAATTTAGTACATGCACACTAGTGGGCTTACATTTCCGTGATTTTTTTTCTGTCCTTCCATGAGCTCGTACAGCTCCGTGCTTGGTAGTTCTGAGTTAACCTCCTCTTCTTTTGGTACTGAATTACTAAAAAATGTATCCAGTGCCTTGTTTTTCATTGAAGATCTATAAACAACATTTAACTCGTATACGTGGAGTTCTACATTCAACCTTGTGAATCTTAAGTTTGGTTTTTTTTGTGTGTTAATGTGCGTAAGCGGGTCCTGGTTAACTTCAGGCCAAATACGAGGGGCTCAAATTTAGTTAGTTCTCGTTTGCACCTCATTTTTTAGTTATTGCAGCTCAATGTAATAACAAGTTTGATTATTTTTTTGACCTGCGCTCCTATGTTTGCTTTTTTCCCAGTATATTGTGCCTTTCTATGGCAATAATTTTTCCCCTTCATGCCCAACATTTAATTTCTTGAACATCAACTTGTATAGTATAGTCTTTTGTTGCTTGATTTTTTTTAAGTTCTCGATGGTTTCTTATTTGAAAAGTCCTATTAGTGCTTTTTGTGATCTCATATTATCACCTCTGTCGATGCCAAATAACTTAACCCTTCACGTCGCTTTGCGTTTTATTAACTCTACTTTCGGTACTGGCACTTTTATTTTTTCGTTCCTTACATTCGTTACTTCTGCATGCACATTGCTTTTATTAACTTCTGCTATAAAATTTCCGAATAGAATTTTCTTTCTTATGTTTTGTTAGGGGAACCAGCCAACTTTATGATTGTTTTAGTTTCGTTTGCGTGCGCAAATACTGTTTTTCTTGTTCTCACCAAAATCTAAAAATATTCCGATTCGTATAGGAAAGCCTCTGTGCTGTTTACCATTACTTGCTTACTTTTATAAGGTTGTATTATATGATTGAAACATGCCTCAGCTGATTATGCCGTTTATTCTGATTGGAAAGTTATCAGAAACTACATGCAGAGTTACTTGTATGCCATTAAAAGATAGTTCAACTGTTTCTAACGTGCACCGTACGCCTGGTGTTATGCCAGTTATTGAAACGTTATCTCTGCAATTTACATTCATAAGCGTGTCTGCTGTAAAACAATTATTTTTTAATTGAAATTTTGGCACAGGTATCCGCGTAAAACTTCGCATTATTTACTTGTAGTTTAGGGATTCATAAAAGTACTGATGATGATGTATGTCCTGCACTTGATATTTTTATTCTCACTTGGAAACGAGATTCTTCTTCATCTGCACTTTTAGGGTTTTGCGTCAGCGATGTGTACTCGAAACAGTTGTTATTATTCTGTCAGCCTGTAGTGTAAGTATCTGGCTTAATCTGCGGTTTTTATGTGCAAGTTATTTGTGCGTTGTAACCTGCTTTTACATCGTTGCAGCTTGGCATGCTTTTTTCCTGGTGACTACTGCCTGTTACCTTCTGTGTCTACCTATTCCTCGGATATACTTATCTCTCCTTTTTTTACTACTGTTTCTCTCAACGCTTAAGCAGCATGGTTAGTATCCTGTCAGTTTAGGGGCTGTGTACGTAAGTTTTCCGTTTTTTTCGTAGGCTTATAATCATTATTTACAGAGGCTCTCTACTTCGATTATTTAAATTGCTGTTCTTGTTTCTATAACTGTGAAAATAACAATTATTATAACTGTCTTTGTTGAATATATCTTCACCCTCATCATTCTTCTAATTGTTCTGGTTAATGACGTTATTATTATAATTATTATTATTGTTTCAACCACATTCCCTATCACTTCTGTTAAGGCCTTGGATATACTGATCTAACCTGTTGTCATTATAATTATTATTATTATTATTATTTAATCTGTCATTACCCATGTTGTTACTTTGGTTGCCTTAATTATTATTATCATAGCAATTATTATAACTATTTTTGACAAATCTGTCATTGCTCATGTTGTATTCAAGGCTACTCTGATTGCTTCAAAACAAGTTTTGCTTCTCGCAAAAATTTTATTTTCTTTTGTAACCGTTGTATTAGTACTATGGAATGCTCCAAATTATTTAGTGTCACTTGCTCATGTTGAGTTCTTTTTCTCTACAGTACGCACAACTAATGGTCAGATTTTCGTTACAATTAATTGCAGTAAGATTTTCTTATAGTATTGTCACTTGCTGCTGTATGGCATACCTATTTGTCTGAATTTTTTGTCTTTTTGGCATAAACATTGAATTTAAATATATCGCACTGTTCCATCCTATGGTCGTGCCCGTTGAAGAATAAGCAGGGAGCATAATATGTTTCACTTGGGTACCATTTTGGTGGAATTGTTGCTTTTGCCAGTGTAAATGTACGCGCTTTTGTACAGTTATTCTGTCCTTATTATGTCATCTTCAGGCACTTGTTACGCCATGTTAATTCATTGCAGCCTACGTTCATTTCACTGTCTATTTCAAGTGAAATTATTATTGCATTGCTTTGCCTAATGATTGCGGGCGGTGGCTAGTTACCTGGTAGTTATACAAGATCTGTAGCTTATAGCAAAGTTGCATAATTAACTCTCCTGAATCTTTTTCTATCACACTTTTTGTGTTGTAGACTAAATGGGATTAGTGTTACATAAAGTAATAATGCGGCTGTGTATTGTTTAAGTCTAGTCACAGTACGATTTCACTGGTTTGTTTCTTTGATGCAAAATGATTCTTTGTTTTGCTGATAAGGTGGTGTAATAACTAGTACAAGCAAACCAGTTTTAAGTTCTTTTAAAATTCATTGATAGATGAAAATTTTGCGGATCAGGGACCAAGCTCGCCTACCTTGCTTCGTTATCAGTTTGATAGGTTTGCACTTAGAAATTTGTCGTACAGCAGCCCTACCGTGAAAGCTACCTTTCTGGTCGTTTGTTGAGACAATGGAAGTTTTACTGAACTGCCATCGATTATCAGCATGTTGTGGGCAAGATGGCTTATTGTGGCTACAAAGTTTTGTAACCCTAGAGTGTGAGTCTGATGTAATGTGTGCTTTAGCAATTCTAGAACGTGATTTTACATGTTTTTGTATGTATAGTACGTTTTAAAAATTCTCCAGTGGACCACGTTCATCAGAGCTTCAGGACTTCCTGAATTTATTTTTTGTCTTACTATATTAGGTGTGAGTTTTTCTATCGTCTTTATTATGAACAGGTCTTTTTCCTGGCTTTCAGCCACGTAGCCTATGGTTTTCGATAATGTCCTAGATTAATTTGTATCACGTAATTGTTCATGACGTTTTGTTCTACTTCATGTATGTTCTTGCGTCTATTGTCTCCTTATCCTTCTTCTTGTGTGATATAAGTTTTGCTTTCAGAATACTTATAATGTTGGATCTTGTTTTTTTGAACATCGTGAGTATTCTTAATTTGTATATTTTCGTCTAATTTTAAGATGTTTTTATTGTTTTGTATTTTGGATTGGCTTGATTGGTTTTCCCACTCGTAATTAGCACAATAACTACTTCTTTTATTTTTTGTAATTTATTAAATTATTCCGAGACTTAGTAGCTAAACACATCAAAGAGGCAAGATCAAAACAAGAGAGGCATTATAATCGCGGACGTCGCGATGTGCGTTTTAGCGTGGGTATGCAAGTGATGAAGCGTACGCATCATCAATCTGATGCTGCGAAGAAATTCTCAGCAAAACTAGCGCCCAAGTTCGAGGGGCCGTACGAGATCGTCGCAGTAAAATCACCGGTAGTGTTTGTCCTTCGTGATGGAAATAAGCAGCGCGTTGCACACGTGTCAGACATCAAGCGAAATGTACCTCCGCGAGGGGAGCATGGCACTTAGCGGAAATTTCACAAATTTTTCTTTGTTGTGATTGCGCCTATCGTCTTCTATTTTACTTATCCTTCTCTAGGTGTAAGTTCGATGTTAGAGTATAAAACAGCAATACAGCAAGAGTCACCGACCAAGGGATCAGTGGGATGCCAGTTAGCATATCCCTGTAAGTAATCGTCGTTTTATTTTTACATTTTTACTTGAGACGTTTTTCGGAGTAGACCAAACACTCAGGGAAATGTTCGTTCTAGGGGAGGGAAATATGACGGAGTCATTTTTCTCTGACCCTATAGCATTAAACGCCGAAACGCGTCATCAAGGTGGAATCTATTTTGATTTAAAAGAAGCTAATAAAGGTCTGGGTCTGTGTGTTTCATGTTCTACGTGAGAACAATCGGATACAAGGAGTAGCGCCAAGGAGAAAAGAGAAGACATAACGCCGGAAAAAGGCCCAAGAATGTGTAGTTCTGCGTATTATAGAATATTTGTATTTACCGCACCATTGTTCTAATCCAGTACTGCTTTATCGACGAAGATTGTATGTATACCTATGTATCTGTATTAAGAGTATGTACTGTAAATTGCATCGCGTTCGAGTGTGTGTAAATGATGTCCTGGCGGTAAGATTCAGAAGTGTGTATGTAGATATAGTGCGGTAATGCGCGAGGCTGCACTAATAGGAGGGCCTAACGCGACACTCTTACAGTAGCCTTCGAGCGAACCAGAGCTTTCCGAGTTTTCGCGTTTCTGGTAGCACAGATCGAGAGAGAGAGAAAATCGAGAGAGAGAGCGAAGCAGGAGAGCAAAGAATTAGTTTCCAAGCCAGCCAGAAACGACCTTGCGACCGACGACCAAGGAGACGCGGACCATCGCCACCCCTAGCTGTCATCTGCGGGACCAGGGCATCGACAGGCTGATTTGACCCGGAACATGGTGAACCCGGAGGGAAGGGTAAAGTAGAGTGTGCGAGCGTGTGTGTGTCCTTACGTGTGTGTTGGGGGATCGAGTAGTGCGGGACTCCCCTAGGAAGCGTGGAGTGCGAGAACAAGAGAGTCCGGGGGAAAGCGTGATTGTCGCGGATTATTGCGATAGCGCCGGATTGCGCCAAGACTCGGGCCTAAAAGCCCACGTGTAAAAGTTCACCAAAAATAAAGAGAAGTGTTCTTAAAATCATTAACTCGTTGTGGTCGTGCATGGGTTTTTCCCTTCTTCAGATTTTACAGGTTGCGCCTCGTTTCTCCTTGGAAAAGTAGTCCGATCTCGACGGACTACCGCTGGCAGGACCTCCTCAGAGACGAGTCTCCTGGGCCAAGCAGCGAACATCGTGAGCGTGGGGACAGGAGTTGTTTTTCGCGTTTCAGGATACGGCGGACTTTGGCGAGAGGATTGGCGATAGTGTCTTTGGACGTTGTCTCGGGACCGCCCTGGTTGCGACACTCTATAGTGTCTCAGAGCGCGGAAGTGCAACGTCACAAAGTGGCGCTCGACGGGGGGCTTTATTTAGCCGGGAAACGAGAATCGGTGTTATAAGTGTGCGAATTACGATGTCTCTCTGTTTACAAATTGTTCGAATCGCCGTGAGCCGAGAGTGAATGTGTCGTGGGTAGGATAGTCGTTTTTGTGTATTATTAGTGTCGTTACGTGTTTTATTTTATATTAAGTGGCGTCGCGTCCGTAGTGCATGCGGGGATATTTTCTGTGTCTACACCACGTTGCCGTGTTGATCGGAATTTTTTTTTTTAAACTGCCAAAATTTACCGGTTTTTAGGAGTGTTTAGGTTAGGCAGCGCCGAGTACGAGCGTGAGTCGGGGGAGAGGGGAAAGAGACGTATAGTCGAAGAGTGAGAGAGAGAGAGACGCGGCTAAGCTTGGGGAAATTAAGCGTGTGCGTGAATGGGACGGGCTTTTCGATAGCGCCAAATTTTCAGGTAAACGAGTGAGCGGCTCTTCTTGCACGTTTTGTTTTTCTTGCGCGTGCGACTTTCGCTTTCCAGGTACTAGTAGTGGCCATCTTGGAGGCCGTTTGCGTTTCTTTGAGTGCGTGACTTGTTTACAGGAGGAGAACAGGGCCTAACGTGCCTTGTCTTAAACATATATATTTTAATTATTTTTTTTATTACCATACAAATAATATTTTATTCCAGTATATTTTCTTCTCCTTTCTTCTTTCTGAGCGTTGCCTTTCTCTAAATTCTTTCGTGTTTTCATCCGAGTTTTAAGAAGTGCGTGCCGCGTTGTGATAGTGCCGTTGCTGTGATATATATATATTTCGGGACTAGTGCCTGGTGTCGGGTAGGTTTAAATTCGGGGAAGGGAATTGCGCGGATCTCAATCGTTTTTGTCGTGCGTGTAGGGAAGTAAGGAATATACATATAGACCGTGTGGGGGAAAATTATTATTACTTTTTTTTGTTTTGTTTGTTGCGTAGTGACAAGTCGGGCGAAGTTAGCGTCGAGCTCACGCGTCATAAGTTGCGGAGATAAATCGTCCACGTGATTTGGGGCCGCTGGAACCGCAGTTACATGCCGAGATTATGCGCGACGTGGTTCACACCCGCGAGCAGAGAGCTTTTCGACGGGAAATATTAACGCTCCCACTAGAAGTGGTTTTACCCCAGCTAGACGAGCGGAGACTGAGTTTAGAGGGGGACAAGTTTGTGCTGCGAGACAGATTGTTGCGGCATCGAATGCTCGAGCTCGAACCAGAAAACAAGCTCATTCCGTGGTATGATTGTGATTTCGTGCTAGCCGGATCTGAAGATGGCGACGAGTCAATCGCAGGGGCCGAAGCTAGTGATCATTTGCGGGTGCTGGGGCCGAGTGAGGAGTTGCAAGAGAGTAGCGCCATGACCAACCCTAGTCAATGGGGGGCAGAGGTAACTGTAGCGACTAGTGGGGGCGAATCAGGCCATCCTGCCCTCCGAAAAGGTGACCACCGGTTGCTGGGAACCCCGGGAGTAGATTTATCGATAGATCGTAACGAGCAAAATCTTAGCGCCTGGAACCCGAGTTTTGCACGCGTCGCGACGACGCAGACGTCGGAGTTCGTTCTGCCGATGTGCCCCGTGACAGTACCTGCTACTGTGACGACCACGACGGTGTACACGTCCCCAGTCATGGCGGCCTCCATCACGCCTCAGCGAAGGATTTTTGCGCTTCAGGGTCAAGCGAACATGCGCTTCGTGGGGACGTTGCCTCCCAGTGGTACCGAGAAAATCGATTTGGGAGTTTTCGATGTGTTCGATCGAATCAGGAAGATGCAGGCCGTCAGAGTAGGGGCTCTCCGCAGAGCCGCAGGGGAAACTCAACTAGGAGCCACGGGTGGACGAAGAGATACCGCCGCCAACCTGGGGGGGTCTTAACTAGTGGACTTGAAGGCGCCGGCGTTATCGTTTCCTCCGTTGCCTCGGACCCGCGCCTCGGAACTAGATGCCCCGCACGACCGTAAGCAAGGCTTGCTTGCGCCGCGTCTAGCGTCCAGCGAGGAGAGTCGGCAGTTCTATTAAACCGCGACCGAATGGGTTAACAAGTCTCCGGGTCCGGGAGATACCACGATGCAGGAAGATGTGCCAAGTGACCAGCGCCTCAAGAAAACGTATGCGCAAGCGACGGCCGAGTTATGAGGACTCAATCCGCGTCGGGAAGAATCGGGTAGCGAGACTGAGACCTTCCGGCTGCCACGGAAGCCGCTGCCATCGAGAAAGCCTCTGACGCAGCCGAAAGTACTTGGGAGGAAGCTCGAGGAGGAGGTGAAGCGCTCGTACGAAGAGGGCGAGTTCTCTGACCACTCGCGACGACCCGCGCCATCAGATAGCGAAGGCTGGACCCTTGTCTCTTCTCGCCGTTTGAGGCCAAGAGGGTTTACCACAAGGGGGAGGTTTACAACTGCCAAGTGCTAGTAACACGCGTAATAGCGCCCAAGATCAGCGTAGGCGACAGACGGGGCCGACCCTACCGGAGGAAATGCGGGATGTACGGGGCGAAGAATGGCACCTTAGAGCGGGCGAGCGAGCATTGAACGACCAGTCAAGCTCGGATAGCGAGAGCGAGGCAGAGTTTACCGGGCGGCGGGTCTACGACCGTAATCGGCGACGCGCGAATAGATCGAAACGTGGTCAAGCCGAGAGAACGGCTGAACCACGCGAGAACCGGGCCTCAAAGGCTCTCCAAAACTGGAAACTCCATTTCTCGGGAGAGGATAAGGGGGAAGATGCGGAGGATTTTCTCGAGCGCTTAGAGGACTGTCGCGTAAGTGTGGGTGCTAGCGGAAGTGAGTTTTACCGCGCCGTGTCAGTGATTTTGTTCAAATGGGCGAGCCGTTGGTTTAGAGCCGTAAAAAGCGAGGTTGTGACATGGCGACAATTTAAGCAAGCGTTTAAGCAACAATTTGTGGGTGAGTATGATCGTGAGGATTTGGTGGACGATCTGCGGTGCCGGACTCAGGGGAAAGGGGAGAAGGTGAACAATTACGTGACTAATATCCGCTATTTTGTCAGGCCGCCGTCCCAGAAGACGGTTACCGAGACCGTGTACCGGAACTTACTCCCAGAGTATCGTAAGGCGATGAGTGGGCAGCTCATAAAGTCGCTTGACGACATCCAAGAGTACGGGCGCTTGTGGGAAAGACAGAGAAAGCTGGACGGGAAATACGCTACACCTCCACCACCGAAGAAGATGCACGTTCCCGGAACCGCTTTCATTAGCTCCGCGCCAACGGCCAAGGTAGCGGGGATCGCCGACGAGAACCCCGAGCAGGTCGCCGCCGCTGCGGTTGAGACTCCGGGCACTAACAAGGGAGCTAAGAAATGAGGACCGGGGAAGCCACCTGGAAATTTGGAGCCTGTCACTTCCGGGCCTCCCACGCTACAGTGGCCGGTGCCAAACCCTCTGTCCCCAAGCCCGGTAATAGGGGAGCCAGGCCCGTATCCGTCGTATAGGGCTGCCGTACAAGTGACCCAACCGAACGTCGCGAGAAACAGCGGAGTGCTGGCGTGGACTGGAGGCCAATGGGTATGGCCATCCGTACCCTGACCCAATTGAGGGGAAAACTTCGGGCCGCGACCTACGATCACGCCTCCACCTGCCCCCGCCGCATAAGCCAACCCGTTCCGCATGCTGCGAGGGAATCCAGCTAGCGGTCGTCAGCGCCCTGGGCCGTTTATGGGCGCCTGTTTTACTTGCAGTGGCATAGGCCACCGCTCGGCACAATGCCCCGAGAGCTTATGTTATGTGTGCCAGCAAAAGGGCCATATGTCGTGCGGGTGCCCTAACCGACCCCCTCAGGTCGAGGGCGCGGTCGGGGGCACAATGCCGTGGAATGTGTATTGCCAAGTATGCGGCCTTCGAGGTGTGACCTTCAAGTCGTGTAGCGTGTGCGAGAAACTTCATGAGAGTCTGGGAAACTGGCAACTGGGGGGCCAGTAAAGAGCTTGCTCCCTAGACCCCCCAGGGCGGGATGTGAGACGACGGAGTCAGCGGGAGAAGCGTGTGAAGCGATAAAGCGAGGCGAAGCGAATGCGAAAAATCGATTGAATGACGAGAAGCGCAGCGACCTGGTGGATGATAGCGGTAGTATCAAGTTATTCGGAAAGTCAAAGAGAGAGCAGATCGTGAGTAGCGAGATAAGCGTGACCACTGATCTCGAGTCAAAAGAGGTGGGCCTGCAAGATGTTTGCAGATTGTTCGAAAGAGATGATGAGGACGCAGGGGTCTATCGAGCGATAGCGCCACGCATGCGCGTGATGTTGGGTGGCGACGTACTAAGCGAGTTTAAGGGTACACCTGTCCCTGAGGGGAATAGGGCTAGAAGAAATATTTGGCTGAGGCCTCGTGGAGGGGAGGGGGTGTCACTCGGAGGCGAGAAGAAAGTGGAAGCGAGTGCCAGCGAGCGGGAGGACGATCGTCTGTTTGAATGGCCCAAGCCAGTGTCATGGGACGCGTTGAATAGCGAGCCGTTGAAGGTGTTTAAGACGGTGAACGAGATGTTGCAGGGGAGTGTCGAGAAGAGGGCGGCTAAGCCCCGGAATGAGAGCCCTCTCGGATTTTCCCTCGACGACGTTTTCCCCTCGGCGACCCTCGGTTTAAAGCTCCTGAGCGATGAGGAACGTGCGAAGTACGCAGGTGGGTTGCATGTGGGGCTCCACGAAGAAATTGCCGGCGTGAGCGATGACAATCGCAACTATATTTGTGTGTCGTTAGGGAGTCAGAGCTACAAGGCTTTATTAGACCCAGGTGCTACCTCCTCACTAATCAGGCCTAAAGTGGCCGATAAATTCGAGAAGCGCCTGTTGCTAAGTAACTCCGTGATGCGTAATGTTAATGGGGGTGTGACTAGAGTGTTGGGGGTTCTTAAGGCACAAATAGACCTCGGAACGAGGGAAGGCGTTTTGTATTTGAAAGCAGTAACAAACATCGATCAGGACCTTCTTTTGGGGATGGACTTCTGTCAGAACTTTGAGATCGAGGCTAACTTCGGTAAGCGACTATGGCGAGCGAGCGAAGGACCATGAGACTCATTCGTCGGGGGGAGCGATGAACTTGAGAGAGTGATTTACGCGGAATGCGCCGGTATCGTGGAAGTGGATAACCATCAGCGTGGCCGAGTAAATAAACTGATCGAGCAAGTATTATCATCAGCCACCGAAGTGCCAGGAATAACTAAACTAACTGAGCACGTTATTCGCGTGACCGATCGCACACCGATTCGACATCGGTTAAGGCGTATGTCGCCACGGATGCAGGAAATAGCGACCGAGGAAGTAGAGCGAATGTACAACGAGGGGATAATCGAAAAATCGTCGAGTGATTATAGTAGCGCCCCAGTGATGATAAAGAAACCGGATGGGACTTACCAATTTTGCATCGACTTTCGCGACTTAAATGAGGTGACGACTCGCGATGCGTACTCCTTGCCGAGTATGGATTCGATTCTAGACCGACTCCGAAGTGCGCGGTATCTGTCCAAAATTGATCTGAAACAGGCCTACTTTCAGATACCCCTGGAAGCCTCGAGTAGGACGTATACCGCGTTTTCAATGCCGGGTTCAGGGCTGTGGCATTTTCGACGGATGCTGTTCGGCTTGACTAATGCGCCGATGACGTTTCAGCGGCTCATTGACGCTTTATTCGGGCTGGACTTGCAATCCAACGTTTTTGGGTATCTAGACGATATCATCGTAGCGACGGACAATTTTGATGAACACTTGCGCTATTTGGAAATAGTCATGCGTCGGGTAACGGGAGCCGGGTTAGAGATCAAATTTGAAAAGTGCGAGTTCTGCTTGTCGCAACTCACCTACCTGGGTTTCATATTAGATAAGGATGGGTTGCGCCCCGATCCCAAGAAGATTGCGCTGGTATTAAAATATCCCGCCCCTAGGAATGTTAAGCAATTACGTTGATTTTTAAGGGATGGTCGGGTGGTATAGCCGATTTATCGAACGTGACTCGGAGATAAAAATTTCATTAGTTAATTTATTGCGCAAGAATC
This sequence comes from Copidosoma floridanum, assembly GCF_000648655.2. Next base: position 419,817 of record NW_019384219.1, read on the forward strand.
AAATGTGGGAGTGGGAAGCGGAGCAGCAGGAAGCGTTCGACAAATTGAAGGGGGCCCTAACAGACGCACCAGTATTAGTGCGGCCGGATTTGGCCAAGCCATTCACCGTGTAGACTGACGCGAGTAACTATGCGATCGGCGCGGTGTTATCCCAAGAGCATGAGGATGGCGAGCACCCCATCGTGCATGTTAGCCGTGTGTTAATACCTGCGGAGAAGAATTACAGCGTCACGAAGAAAAAATGTCAAGCGGTAATTTGGGCACTCAAAAAACTGCGACCGTACGTGGAGGGGTATCGGTTCACTGTTATTACCGATCACAGCGCCCTGAAGTGAATCAAAGACTTGCGCGAACCAGCGGGGCGATTAGCGAGGTGGGCGTTAGAGATGTCCCCATGGGACTTTGAGATCGTGCATCGTAAGGGCGCCATGAACCACGTGCCGGACGCGCTATCTCGATTGTCGAGGGAAGAGCTGGAAATAGCTGCGTTTGACGAGATTAGCGACGAGTGGTACGTTAAAATGACGAAAGAGGTGGTCGAGTATCCGCTCAAATATAAGGACTGGCGCATAGAGGACTGGAGACTATATCGTCACCGGGTAGATTTGCTGTTAGATCCGATCACGCATCGAAAGGAAAAATGGCGATTGGTAGTGCTGGAAAACTATAAGGAGCGCGTCATTACCAATGCACACTGTTCGCCGTCGAGCGGACACATGGGAATCAAGAAAACTTACGATCGCGTAGCTCGTGAATATTACTGGTGGGGAATGTATTATGACGTCAAGAGGTTCGTAAAAGCGTACGAATTGTGTCAGCAGTTTAAAGTGCCGCAGACAGCCCCGCAAGAGTTAATGGGTAAGCGAATCGTGGAGAGACCGTGGGCCGTCGTGGCCGCCGATCTGATGGAATTTCCGCGGAGTAAAAGTGGCCATAAGTACTTGATTGTTTTCCAGGACTTATTCACGCATTGGATCGAAGTTGAGCCGTTTCGTAAAGCCGATGGTAAAAGCGTAGTGCGAGCGTTAGAGGAACTAATTTTATTTCGATGATAGACGCCGGAGTACTTTTTGATGGATAATAGCCGCGAATTTAGTAATAAGTTGATCGCCGAGACATTAAAGGAGTACGAGGTCCAGCATGTTTTCACACCTCCCTACCATGCCCAATCCGATCCCGTGGAGCAAACTAATCGGACTTTAAAGCAAATGATAGCAATATTTGTAGGCACTGATCATCGCAACTGGGACCTGCATGTGCTTGAGTTTCGCCACGCGGTTAACACTGCGACTTAAGCGACGTTAAAAGTTTCGCCGGCGTTCTTGAACTATGGCAGAAATCCGAAGCCAATGAAAAGTCTGCGTCGAGAGGTCGAACCTAAAGAGAAAATCGAGCGGATTTCACCGGAGGCGTGGGGGGATCGAGTTAAGCGACTAGATGCGATGCGAGACTTAGTAGCTAAACACATCAAAGACGCAAGATCAAAACAAGAGAGGCATTATAATCGCGGACGTCGCGATGTGCGTTTTAGCGTGGGTGTGCAAGTGATGAAGCGTACGCATCATCAATCTAATGCTGCTAAGAAATTCTCAGCAAAACTAGCGCCCAAGTTCGAGGGGCCGTACGAGATCGTCGCAGTAAAATCACCGGTAGTGTTTGTCCTTCATGATGGAAATAAGGAGCGCGTTGCACACGTATCGGACATCAAGCGATATGTACCTCCGCGAGGGGAGCATGGCGCTTAGCGGAAATTTCGCAAATTTTTCTTTGTTGTGATTGTGCCTATCGTCTTCTATTTTGCTTATCCTTCTCAAGGTGTAAGTTCGATGTTAGAGTATAAAACAGCAATGCAGCAAGAGTCACCGACCAAGGGATCAGTGGGATGCCAGTTAGCATATCCGTGTAAGTAATCGTCGTTTTATTTTTACATTTTTACTTGAGACGTTTTTCGGAGAAGACCAAACACTCAGGGAAATGTTCGTTCTAGGGGAGGGGAATATGACGGAGTCATTTTTCTCTAACCCTATAGCATTAAACGCCGAATCGCGTCATCAAGGTGGAATCTGTTTTGATTTAAAAGAAGCTAATAAAGGTCTGGGGCTGTGTGTTTCATGTTCTACGTGAGAGTAATCGGATACAAGGAGTAGCGCCAAGGAGAGAAGAGAAGACATAGCGTCGGAGAAAAGCCTAAGAATGTGTAGTTCTGCGTATTATAGAATATTTGTATTTACCGCACCATTGTTCTAATCCAGTACTGCTTTATCGACGAAGATTGTATGTATACCTATGTATCTGTATTAAGAGTATGTACTGTAAATTGCGTCGCGTTCGAGTGTGTGTAAATGATGTCCTGGCGGTAAGATTCAGAAGTGTGTAGATATAGTGCGGTAATGCGCGAGGCTGCACTAATAGGTGGGCCTAACGTGACACTCTTACAGTAGCCTTCGAGCGAACCAGAGCTTCCCGAGTTTTCGCGTTTCCGGTAGCACAGATCGAGAGAGAGAGAATCATGAGAGAGAGCGAAGGAGAAGAGCGGAGAATCAGTTCCCAAGCCAGCCGGAAACGACCTTGCGACCGACGACCAAAGAGACGCGGACCATCGCCACCCCCAGCTGTCATCTGCGAGACCAGGGCATCGACAGGCCAAGAGCTGATTTGACCCGGAACATGGTGAACCCGGAGGTAAGGGTAAAGTAGAGTGTGCGAGCGTGTGTGTGTCCTTACGTGTGTGTTGGGGGATCGAGTAGTGCGGGACTCCCCCAGGAAGCGTGGAGTGCGAGAACAAGAGAGTCCGGGGGAAAGCGTGATTGTCGCGGATTATTGCGATAGCGCCGGATTGCGCCAAGATTCGGGCCTAAAAGCCCACGTGTAAAAGTTCGCCAAAAATAAAGTAAAGTGTTCTTAAAATCATTAACTCATTGTGGTCGTGCATAAGTTTTTTCCTCCTTCAGATTTTACAGGTCGCGCCTTGTTTCTCCTTGGGAGAGTAGTCCGATCCCGACGGACTACCACCGGCAGGACCACCTCAGAGACGAGTCTCCTGGGCCAAGCAGCGAACATCGTGAGCGTGGGGACAGAAGTTGTTTTTCGCGTTTCAGGATACGGCGGACTTTGGCGAGATTATTGGCGATAGTGTCTTTGGACGTTGTCTCGGGACCGCCCTGGCTGCGACACTCTATAGTGTCTCAGGGCGCGAAGGTGCAACGTTACAATGGTCAGTGTAATGATAATTAAGTGTTTGTTCATAAGTTGGCTTTTCGATCTATCAGTAAGATAACGTGCTGCTGCTTTTTCTTGTTGTTTCTCTTTGTTCTGTATTGTACTGTGTGTTTCATCTAAGGCTGATATCTAGGCTAGGCTGACTGTATTCGCTTTTTATCTGTATTTTCCTAGGCTTAGTAATTGGTGGTTACCTCTTGTGTTTGAATATATTTGTCTACTGGCTTAATATGTAACTATTTTCTCTTATTGCTCAACTGTTCCACAGTAGTGTTAAAAATTTATTCCAATGGTCTCTTCCTCTCCTCTTTTGTTTTCTCAAGTTTCTTTATGTTGTTATTCTTGTCACGCTGAGTTTAATTTCTAGGACTGATTACACTTTTTTCTTTCATAAGTAATATAAGCTTATTTCTTATATGATGCTGAGAACTAGGAAAAACTTCTTTTTGTTTCATGAGACTGAATGATTTTGGCACATGAGATAAACCGTGCAAAGTTTTGTTGTGTTTTACTTTTTATACAAGCTGTTATGTGAGCTTCTTAATGTTAAATTAAATCAAAGCACGACTTGTAGCTAAGTAATTTTTTATTGGTGGTACTTGTATTTAAGAAAAGCGGTGCGTGTCTCCCAGTCTTGTGAGGCTAGCCTTTTTGCTTTTGTCTCCCTGGATAATCTTTTCTGCTCTCCTCTTGCTTTACTACGTTCTTCCTGTCACTTCTCTTTGCTATTTTCCTACCTTTTAGGTCTAGGCTAGCAAGGGCACATGCATGCATAGTTGTATGCTGTTGTATGTAACAGACCTATAATGTAAATTATTATTTTTATTCTCTTTTTTTACAGAATTTACAATTTGACTATAAAAAACTCAGTTTATTTGATATGGAAAGTAAGTGTAATATTATTTATTGGAAAGTAGTTATGTTAACTAAATATATAAGAACAAGAAGTATTTGTTCTCAATTACTTGGCACTTGTAATAATTTAATCTTTGCTTCTCTAATATCTAATAATAATTTAAANAAATAATTTAACTGACCTTTAATAAAGCACTGTTATGTTGATTTATAACTCAATTGTTGATAACGTAAAAAATTTTTTTACTTGTTTTAAAGGTGAAACATAGTAAATTGAACCAATTTTTGCTAATCGATGATATGTTTTAAACAGAACTAAAAAAATTAAGGAAAGCTTCAAAAACTGCTAAAAGAACATCAAGTGATTATTATGTTTAAATAAAATAATTTAACTGACCTTTAATAAAGCACTGTTATGTTGATTTATAACTCAATTGTTGATAACGTAAAAAATTTTTTTACTTGTTTTAAAGGTGAAACATAGTAAATTGAACCAATTTTTGCTAATCGATGATAGGATTCAATATTTTATCTGATATTACAATAGTCAATTCATTATTTTCTTGCTTAGGGTCATTGTCATAAGTAAAGAAAAAAAAAAATTATAATTAAAAAAAAATGAGTTTCAAGTTTGTCACATGACACCTGAATCCATCATACGCAAGTCTATTTATTCTGTTTCTAGTAATTTATGTATCTATATAATGACCTTACTCCCATACAAAAAATTGCTGGTTTCTATAACTTTTTTTAGTGTATTACACATTTATTTTTTGTGATAGTGAGATACCGTCAAGTCATCATCAGTAGGCTAGGACAGGTAGGCTAAGAGGAAAAAGAAGAAAAAGTAAATAGGGCACAGGTAGGGTAGAATAGAAGAGAAAGGAAGAGAGCAAAAAAAAAGCTATAAGGCAAAGCAGATTTGCAATGAGATTTTTGGAGTATTTTTGTTGTTATTTACAGCTGCATTCTTTTGTCGTCCCAGTGTTTGAAGTACCATTCCAGCTGAGCCTCTAGAGTAGGTGACGCTGAACACAAGGTCATCAAGGCCAACACCAGTGAAATCGGCCTTTGAACGCTGCTAGTAGGGATGACCACTGGCCTTAGCATACCTGCTCTACGACTTCTGAGCCACTTTGACTGCCAGAGGCAAAGTTGAGAGTCAACACCCATGACAACCATGAGTACCCATGCCCAGGTGACCGTTTATTGTAATGCGTAGTGGCCATCGTTATGCATGCATAGTCTACCCGTATTGCGATATTGGGCCGAGAGCACATAGAGTTATCACACTCGACATGCAATAGTACACTAGAACACACACACACACACGAACGTGCACACACACAAACACATACATGAACGTGCACACACACACGCACATGAGCGCCAAACCACGAGTTCTCCTTACATGTAATTACATTTTGTTGAATATATTTGCTTTTGTTTCAAAATACTGCTTGTAATTGTTTATTTTTAGTTTTATACACATAACGTTGTATACAACTATATGTATAGTAATAGTAAAGTAGTAGTTGTAACATAGCTACAGTGCAGCGTAATATATCAGGCGTACAAATGCATATACACAGGCAGACTTAAATCAGTCACGCGTGTAAGCAAAGTAGTAGGAGTATACCATTCTCTACCGCATACAATACACACACGAAGAGAGAGTTGAGGGATCTTATATCTCTACTGCTGATAGCTTTAAACAAAAACTACATTAAATGAGATATGTAACTAGAATACATGAGTCATATTACGGACGTAATGGACGTATACTTAGCAAAAATAGTCAATGAACTGGCTATAAAAAAGATCAGAAAACCTCTTATCGATAAGTAAATAGTAAAGCTACTGCTGGACCTTCTATAAGTCGAGAAGCATCAAGACATCGTTGGCAAACTACGCTGACGATCCCAAACAGAGCTCTCACTCGTTAAGCAACCCCTTAATACCGGGGTGACCATTATCCTATCCTTCATTCTAGGGGAAGGGACGTCAAGGCTTAAATTAATGCTCACCAAGGCTAAATACGAATAGTGGGTTTGTTCAACAAAAACCCTAAAATTCAGAGAGACACATAACCCTTGCAGGAGTCACAGCCAATTTGCTATTAGTATTACCACTTAGGCAACCATGCACGGGATTTGCTTAGTAAGAAGCAGAGAATCGATTAAAAGCAGACGTAAGCGAAGGTAGAACGCCACCTTTCTAACTAAAACACTCACAAGTCACAGTTGCATCGAAACACACGCACTGGCAGTGACTACAGCTTGAAGTGGCTGGGTACAAGCTGCAAGCACTATACGACTTTGGTGCTACGCAGACTGTCACACAAGCAGTAAGGATCCAGATATCAAACTCCTGCAGTCAGCAACTACGTCCCACGCTGGAAAGCGTGGCGATGGCTGATGAACGACTATCACGCACCCTAGGCCTCATTCTTCTAGCTTTCGAGTTAGAGGAGGCAAAATGGAACGAAGATGTCATCACATTGCCCAAGTTAGATGCTGGTGCTATATTGGTACCAACATCATCAACGCTTTCGAGATTGTGCGTGGTCATGTCAATGGAGTCCTAGTGCTAAAGGTACAGAGTACCAAGGTTCTTCTAGAGATAGCAGACCTGACAGTTACTGGTAAGATCTGACTCGCTGACATAGGACTGACCAAAATCTTGTCCAAGTAACAAGAGGAGTTGCAGACTCTCTTGAAGCACTACGTAGGTCAAGCACTAAATTAAGGTTACAACCTCACAGCCCACGAAGCAGAAGTGCGTATTGGATAAGATCCAAGAGGTCATGCATGCCCACGTAAGTGAGATGCTAGAAAGTGGGGTGAACGAGGCATCTCATAGTGGCTGGGCAAATTCCGTAGTAATAAGACTTAAAAAAGATGGCAAGTACAGATTTGGCGTCAACTACTAGGAGTTTATCGCTGTGACCGTACCTGACGCGTATCTATTGCCACATATATAGATAGCATTCTGCGTAAGCTGAGGAAAGCGCGGTTCATCTCTACCCTTGATCTTAGCAGCACATATTACCAGTTACCGTTAACTGAGAAGGCTAAGAGAATTTTAGCTTTCACAGTGCCAGGCAAGGGATTCTTCCAGCTTTGACGGTCGCCATTCGGCCTGAGTAATGCATCGGCTACGTTTCAGTGGCTCATTAACCGCATCATTGGACCAGAGCTTCATTCTTATGCATACGCCTACCTCGATGACATAATAATTGTCACAAAAACCTTTAAAAAGCATCTTAGATAGCTGAAGCACATGCTGAAATGCATTTATAATGCAGGACTTACCCTCAACTAGTAAATCGAGATTGTTTTTGACCGGATCTGACCAAGTTGGAGTTAATTATAGCCTTTCCAGCTTCGAAGAACTTGAAACAGCTAAGACAGATTCTAGAGAAGGATTTATGGTACAACAATCTTCTGCCAAACTACTTTCTGGTAGTGAAGCCTAAAAATAAGCTGTTACGTTAGGACCAGACGTTTGACTGAAAAGACGAGCAACAATGATCCATCAAAAAGATAAAGGTCTTGCTGGCGTCTTCGGTTGCACTGCAAACACCTGAACTCAAGAGTCAGTAAGTTGTGCAGTGCCCTTGACTCCAAATAAGGCAGTTTACCATTGCAGATAGTCAACGGATAAAAAAAGGTGCACGAGTTTGCGAGCCGTTCAGTGACACCGGCCGAACGCAATTACAGCGTGACAAAACAAGGATGCCATGCAGTCTCATGGGCAACGTTAAAATTCTGCCCGTATATAACAGGGAGTAGCAAGCTCTGGTGGTTAGTAAATTTTTTTAACATGACGAGGAGCCTATCAAGATGGGCCATGGAGCTTCAAAGTCATAGCTTTGAGGTGGAACACTGCAAAAAGACGTGAAATTTATTTTGTTTGTGCCCTTCCTTTGGTTTTCTTCTTCTGACAATAAATAGTGCCCTCTTTGTAACTGTTGACTCGTCTTTTTCTTTTTCCTAGTAATTGTCCCCAGATCCTTCCTGAACGGTGCCTAGGAGAGAGAGTTGGATACCCCGGTATCCAACGTCTTGTCAGGGGGGTGTGATGGTGAGATGCTATCAAGCCATTATCAGTAGGCTAGGACAGGCAGTGAAAAGAAAAAAGAGAAAAAAGCAGTATGGGGCAAAGGTAGACTTTTTAATAAATTATTTTACTAAAATGTACTTCCACATTCTAATTATATTTTTTAATTTTCTGAATTGTGTATAAACATGTGACAGGTTAAGTGTGTCCATTAAACCCTTGTGTCCATTTATCCCTTTAACATTTTTGGAGATGAATAACGTTTATAAAGTTTGAAATTAATACGACCAATAGTATACAAGCGAATGTCGATACATCTAAGTCATTGTATCAAGAGCTGCATATGCATAGATGGCAGCACTTTCAATATAAGCACTTTATATCCTCAATACATGTCCTTTTTTAGTATCGAATGTGCTTAAGACTCATAAAACTAAACCACATAGCTTTCTTTTCAAGAAAATTCTCTTAAGAAATAAATAAGTATAAGAAAAATATTCTCCCCAGGTGTGGATTGAGCACACAACCTCCTGTTTACTAGACAGTTGCTCTACCATTTGAGCTACCGGGGTACGCACCGTAAGTTTAAAAAAGTCTCTCATTCTTAATTTTTTTAGAGCTTTCTTTCACCTAAGCTCGATACAGTAGTTATGTGACTCTAATGTTTGTCGGTAAATTAGAAACTAATATGACCACTAGCATTAGAGTTACATAACTACTTTATCGAGGATAGGTGAAAGACAGCTCTTAAAAAATTAAGAATGAGAATCTTATCCAAACCAACAGTGCGAGTGAATGTACAGCTCCTCGGTTACTCAAGTGGTGGAGCAACTGTTCAGTAAACAGGAGTTTTTGTGTGAAACGAAAATAAAATATATCGATTATTTGTTTATATTAAATACAACAATAGTTAAACAAATTCATTGACGAAGAAACCAAATTCTTGAAGTAAAATCTTTTTTTTCTCGTGAGAATTCGGATACAAAAAAATCCAACGTGTTCACAGTTTGTAGAGATTTTGACTATAAGAACGATGTTTATTGTGGTTTGATTTTATAATTTACAAGTATTTGATTATTTTTAAATTAAAAGTTTTGTAAAGCCACGTATAGTACCACAAGTTTAATTTACAAATATGAGCTTAGATCCACACATTAGCAGTACGACGCTGTATAATCTTTGCCTTCCTTACCTACACCCTCATGCATACATTACTCTCACAATGATACAAGGTAGCGCTAATTATTAAAACAATTATGTTTTGCTTGGACTAAATCAAGAGGACATTGGCAGCAGCAGAGATAACAATCATTACTCTGCAAGCACAGAGAATGATTTTTATGGCTTTTTTACTTTACTCTTCCTTCAGAAGGCCATTTTAATTTGACAGCTCGTCAATTAATATGGCTTGCAGTCTAGTGATATGAACGTTCCTAATAATTCTTATATTTTTTTTTATTTGTATTCACATATTCCTCCTATTTTAGTCATAGAAGGATACAAGGTATCGCTGAGCACTGAATCTGTCATTCTTCTTTTCGAACTAGTCAGAAGCATTTTAGCAACAGTAGAGACAACGAGATTTAATAAGACTACACAGAAAGTATCTATGGTTTCCTTTCTCTTACTAGACAAGGATATAAAATCGCGTTCGTAAAGTGAAATATGTCTTTATACATGATTGAGCACTACAAGCAATATTCACACTCGTTCCATGGAATCACGAAAAGTTTCTTGTACAGTGTAACGTTGTAACATGCACAGTTGGTCTTATACCCCTTATTGTAATGCAGAAAAACAGTAGCTGGTTGTATTTTATAAGTATAAGGGTATTCCAAAATTTTTAAAAACCTGAGCTTCAAATTTGAGTTTTTTCAACCGTTGCTTCCTCAATGATACAACTACATACAATTTTCCTTCATTATGTAGAGGTTTTTGAAGAAGTTTTTTTATAGTATTGTATAAAAATTTTCCAATTCCCTCGGTATATAATGAAAACACTATTCTTACCGTTAGTTTTCTTCTCTGTATTTGTCTGAGAATCATAGCCATGGTAATGGCTCTTCAGAAATAAATTCTATTGGTTTACGATTAGAATATAATGGTAGTTTAGGTCATTTAATAAACAATTAAATCATTAACAAGCTGTATAAAACCTTATATATTGACTATGTCATCCATTAGTTTCAAATACTAAAAAGTTTTACATGACTTCTATTTGCTACCACACTTTTTTCTCATATTCCAAAACTTGATGCGCTTCTTCTGAATGGATCATTTTTTTCATTAATTCTTTGTAATTTTTTTTTTTCTGCTTAGCTGACTTCCCCTAACTGTCAATGGGCTTCATACACTTTTGTATTTTCTATCTTGCTTTTTCTTCTTAGCATTATATCATTATCCCATGATGGTTCATACATGAATGGAAATAACCTTTAATTAAAATCTTTTGATATAACACAATGGTAGAAAATTTTTCAATGGGTGGCTTGGGGGATGTAGAGATATCTTTTTGAAAAATATTACAATTATTTTTTTGTACATTACACATTGTATTCCGACTTTTTCTGAACCAATTTTTTCTCCTTACGTGTCTTCTCTGACTTTGTTGTAACTTTTCTGTATGTTAAAAATTTTCTGAGAGCTAGGCACGAGCCTCTATAGTCTTACCCTCACTAATACTATCTACTTTTGTCACTACTTTACATAAATTTCTTGATGGCTTTACTCAACTCGTTACATTGTATAATGTTATTATTGAATTAGCTGATTTGCTACTCGGATAATTATCGTGAGACTCAGACTCCAAACGTACATCAACTAGAGTATTCAACAGTAACTCGTTTTGTTTGGAACGATTAATAATGATGCAAGATAGGCGGGATAGAAAGTGCATATTTTTCAATAGCATAGCATAATTCTAACCATAATATAATATTTTAAAATAATAGTACATATACAATAAATCAAATTGATTTTTACATATTTCAAGATTCACGTCCCCGTAGGAACGATATTGCAAATTTAAATAGCTTTGCATTCCTTATATTGCAATGATCGAACATGATTAATTTTTCTTTAATTATTACGGTTTGTCTAAAAAGTTAAAACTACACAGCATGTTTTTTTAACTTATCAAAGGTTATTATTGCCAAAATGTATTTTCATGTCGTATGCAAGAGTAAGTATTTCTAACGCTTTCAAGTTTTAAACTTTATAGATATGAACATACCATAGTGCGTATGATATTTGAGTTTTTAAAATTCTATCTGGTACTCTTTCCACAATTATACAGCATTATCATGGCTATCGTTGGCTGTCTATAGTTGCATGACTACATTTTATTATTTCTAGATCTCATGACTATAAGTTCATGTTTTACGTTAACAACAATTTTGTCATAGTTTTTAGCCAAATTCTGTATCATAACTTAACGAATTAAGAAGCCAAAGTAGCCTTCAATAATAGTAAGAGTTGTGACATCTAAGATTTCCAAACAACCTAGACTTTTAATTATTAGATCCTGATCAGGACTAAGTATGAGCGAGTTTTTTATGAGGGTCATCAGACCTATACTCTTATATTTATTTATTTCTGTGGCATTTTTCTCATATATAATTTCCTTAAACAGATAGCTCATGGTGTTGTTTAAAAATTGAGTCTTGCTACTGCCGTATTGCCATCTAATTTCATTGACCTCTCATAAATCTGAAAAAAAACTAAGTGACGGTATCAGTCATAAGTCTTGATGTTAAATTGATATACGGATTTTATTACTATTATTATTAGTTGCAGATGCGTAAGGTCGATGAGCTGTAATCTCACAGTGACTGAGGAACTTGTTATACGTGACAAATGACTGAATGCTTAAAATCCCTTCCATGCTTAATGCAACAACGTAAGTATATACAAGTTAGATTTTACCTATTTCTAGTAATTTTAATTTTTTGTTTCTTAGAAACTTAATTTTTTTATGTATTAGCTTTTAACGTTTTTACTGTTTATTCCCTCAACGTCTTGACGGTTTAGATGCTCGTTTTTAACTAAGGGTTCAAGTCCACGTCAAGCTACTTGTATGACTGTTACAATTTTCATTATTGCAATGGTTTTATTTGCAGCCTTAGGGTTACAAATTTTCTTCAAAATTGGATTGTTTCTTTGTTGTTGCCAACAAAAAGTTATTAAGTGTGATTAAAAAAGTATCCAATAATCAGTAAATAAATTATCTGTACACAAGCTTTGAAAACTTTGTGTACTGATAAAACTGCTAAAAAAAGTTTTAAAATTGTATAAACGCTTTTTCTGTAAGGCTGCAGTAATTACGTTGCACTTAACTCGTATAAGTTAATAGTATGATTGCACGTTACGATATTATGATGTGCATTATTTTTAGGTCTTTTATTATGAGCAATATTGTTGGGCTATGAAACGTCCACTAAAAATGACTATACTTTTCAAATTCCATAGATGCCTGTAATAAAACGACGTTTTGCTTACATACGTGCAAGGCTCTCAGATTTTCGGGAGTTTGCCACATGTGTTGTGCACCGTTACCCTCTCCTCTCTCAAGTAGATCAAATGGGAAGCTCCCTCTATACCTACACTTTAACTTCAGCCCAACCCACTTCCTGCAACTTAAATACGAGTTCTTATACATTGCAGGTACGAGCGCCGATGGTCAAGTGGACTAAACCTTTTGTTCCTGCTGGGCTAACTAGCCAGTTTATCGATTCTCGCCAATGTCATTACAATCACAAGTTATTTGTAAACACTATATATATATATATATTGTATAAA
>NW_019384219.1:432799-522799 GCF_000648655.2 Copidosoma floridanum
ATTCTTGTGAATGTTGCTCATTAAAGTCCAACACAATTTTTTAAATTACTTTTTATAAGAAAAGTAATGGTAAAATTAATTTCGAAAAAAATTAAATAGTCTAGAAATCATTTTTTCATATTTACAGTTCTTTATTTTCAGTAACTAAGGAAGAAATACCTAATGACTTCTCCTTTTTTATACTAACATAATCATTTTCTGCCACAAATTATTTAATGTACTATTTAAAACTGACAGAATAGTTTTTTATTAGAAAGTTATTATAAAGAGGTTAATTAATTAAAATGTTGGATTATAAATATGCACTCTCTCTGTAGTTTTTCCGGGCTTGAGACCAGCTTATTAAATTTGGTTTCATTACGCACGCGTTTTTTTACTTAAGTTTATGTTTAATAATTAAAAACAAAGTATTTGGCAAATTTATTACACAAAACAAATTTTCTTGTTTAAAATAAAAATTGAAACACTTTAGTTGTGCTTTTTCCGTACATATTATTGAACTTTATAAAGTGATTTTTGAATCCAGAGACGATAGAGTCGACAATGCAACTATTTCAAAAAAATTTCTAAAATTCACAACCAATCATTATCTTACAAAATATTGGTTACTACCAATTTTAAAAGACATTAACTAAAATATGAACAGACAATTTGTTGGCTTATAAAAAAAAAACATGTCAGTTTGTTGAAGACTAAAAAGCTCGTATATTTACAAGATTGATCAAAATAATATAGTTTTCGTCACTGGTTCGTATACCTTTCGGATGCGTACTAGTAGCGAATGATATTTTCCATTTATCCAGGATACAATAAACATCTGAATGCTAAAACACTTGTGGTAGAAAGTTTTTTTTTTATTACATTTTTACGAAATTTTGAGTATTTATTGACTGATTACAAACATGTAATAATAAATTGAGGTAGTATTATTATTGACGATTTTCTACTTAGTTCTCACACCCTTTTAATTTCTCACAATAAGGTTATAACTATTAACAATTACAGTTTTACAGAGTTCTTAGTTTTTTAAGTTATTCTGCTGAATTTAACTAAATTTTATTGCAAACGCTTGTTTGTTAATGATTTTATCAGGACAATACTGAATTAACAAAACCATTATGTAAGAGAGTCTTACCACATTAACAAGCATTGATAGAAAAATGTTCTTGTCAGTGATGCTAAAGTTATAAAAAACAAGCAAGGGGAATAGTACGTATATATGCTCATTATTTAATATTAAGTTAATGCAGTACCAGAGATATTAACTTCTCAAACTCTGTAGTTTTTAAATAATGTATTTAATAATTTAGGGCAGAAAATGATTATGTTAGTAAAAAAATGAAAAGTCATTAGGTATTTCTTCCATAATTACTGGAAATAAAGAACTGTCAATATGCAAAATATATTTTCCAGACTATTAAATTTTTTTTTTTTAATTATTTTACTTTTACTTTTCTTATAAGAAGTAATCTAAAGAATTGTATTGGACTTTAATGAGCAACATTCACAGGAATAATTCATAATGTAAAGTACTTATACTTACTGTGGTGTATGTTTAGAATAATAATCATTTGTAATCGAATAACTGGCTAGTTAGCCCAGCAGGAACAAAAGGTTTAGTCCACTCGACCATCGGCGCGCGTACCTGCAATGTATAAGACCTCGTATTTAAGTTGCAGGATGTGAGCAAGGCTTAAGTTTAAGTATAGGTATAGACGGAGCTTCCTACTCAGTCTACTTAAGAGAGGGTAGGGTGACTGCGTACTGCCCATGTGGTGAGCTTCTGAAAATCTGGGAGCCTTGCATACGTGTAATTTATTAAACTGTCGCCGATATGTAAAAACAGTTTAGATGTAGGGACGTCTACTCAGCCAAGAACGAAGTTATGTTTCAAGGATAATTTGATAGGTAAAGAATACTAAGATTTTAGCACTGTGTAAGTACTAGATCGACTGAATGTCTCTAATGACTGCTAAAAAATAAATGAACGATTTTTAATTACAACACTATCTTACTTGCCTCTTACCAATCTTATTGACTAGAATTGTATGCACCATTGATTACAATTACAAGATAAAAGTAATACTTTTGATAGTTATACATAGTCTTGTCAGCGCAAGCTGAGTAGATAGAGGTAAGATACGTGAAATTTTTAGACTCTTCTTACAACCTGCTTTCTTAACTGCACTATGTGCCTTCTTTATAGCCAAAGTTTTAACTTTAAGTGCATTTCTGCTTTTGGTATTAATTCTCCGTGATGCAGCCTCAGTGACTGTAAGCAAGGCAGTTCATGTTTTTTTTTTACTATTTTCAACTATACTCAATTATCTTTTATATTAAGCCTTACAGTACTCGCAATAGCTAGATGGGCTTCTTTTTCCACAATATTTAAATCTTTGGCTATAACTTTTTGCCAAGCTTTCTCGGTTATAGCTTTATCTGCCTAATTATTTGTCTTAACGTTTTCTGGATTCTAAAAAATAAGCTATTTTATGTTTTTCACACTCTTTATTCAGTAGATTTTTACCTTAATCATCTCTGGCAAGATGTTTCACAAGTTAGAGCCTGAACCGCAATACTAAGAGCCTAGTTTGTGTTATTCGATGGGTAATATTAATTATATTATTAAAAAATTTTCGTCCTCTCTTATAATGTACAATCATTACTCGTTAGTAGTTGGATCATGACTGAGCTCTAGAAAAGGTAAAGATCGTATTTACAGTCTGCAAATTAAAAATTGTGTAACTGTTAGGTAATATTAGCATTGTAATAAATTAAATGTCAGTCATAGTCTCACTGTTGTACAGTGTGGACATAAAATTTAAAGGGCAATCTGTAAAATTGTAGGTTTCTAGCCCTAATACTGTTGCAAAACAGGAAAAGTGTTTTAATTGACATGATGACTTAGTACCTGACAGTATTCGAGCTATTTAATGTGAGTTATCTGACTGTTTTAAAAGAAGTAGCTTATTAACACTTACTTTTAACCTGATGGACTAATATTTAAGAATATTTATCTGTGCTCAAAGGCGCTTACAAAATTAAAATGCATGTTTATAACAGAGCTTCTAAAGCTTTAGTATGTTGTGCAATACTTCACTCCTAATGAACATGAAGTAGAAGTGTCTCGAGAAAGTGCCTTACAAAACTTTATTTTAATTTTTGATTATATCACGGGCATGGAACGGAATAATGTACAGTCTTGTAACTGCCTGAATAGAATTTAAAAATATTGATTGTTTTGACTCGTGTCATCCATACACAAGAGTATCAAAGCACCCGGTAAGAAAAAACATTAATCTTGTAGCTTTATTTTGTCTAAACAAAATTCATTAAAATCATGTGCATGACGATTACAATAATTCTGATACCTCCTATATAGACACTTAAAACATTAGTTCTAACGCTCTTAGAATTTCCATAAATAAAGTTACATAGTTGTCAAGAAGAAGATGCAGATAAATAATGGCTAATATTATAAGGGTCTTGACCGTTTTGCTGTAAATATAGGACGTGAATTGCTAGAACCAATTAGTCTACTGACTAAGATGTCGTGCCATTAACATAAACAAGAAAGGAAAAGACATTCTAATCAGTGGTTAAGGGCAAGAGAAGTTGTCAAAAAAAAATATGGATTATTAAAATTTAGAAAAGATAGAGTTAATAGAGTACTTAGCGATATTTAACAAAAGGAAATAAATATAGCCATTCTGTGATTATTACATATTTTAATAACGGTTCTACAACAAAGCTGCACACCAAACAAAAGGACAAACGAATAAATTACTGCAATAATGAAGATACGATGTTTAATTCTGCTATCAGTTAAACTGACAATAGCGATGATGTCAACGATAATTATATAAATTTTACTGTGATATTTGATGGATGGCGATAATGAAAACACTGTTAATAATACGTTGTTAAAAATTGTTAATAAAAACCAAAAAAAAAATGTTTGGATTAAGTGTACAGGATTTTAAAAAAAGATGAAAATTACAAATGTGGAAGTTCACGAATAAATTTAAATGACAATAAAACTCAGATAAATAAGAGAAGATTGTCTATGATTCTTAAATAAGTAAGACTGGTTGTGGAGAAAACATTCTAATACAACATACATCACTCAGAATAATTTTAGTTAATCTTTTGTACTTCTGGAAGCTTAAGGTGCACATTAAAAGAGATTTAACAAGAATAAGCATATTTAATCGCATATTGGTAATAAATTTCATAAAATCGTACTTCTCATGTTAAATCTTATTAGCAATAAAATAAAAGGTTCTTGGTGAGTAGTATAAAAATGATTATGTACACTAAATCAATCTAAATATGCTTGGAGATTTTCTTTGCTTATTATGAAATCTCCAAGGTCTGTAGAATAAGGCAAAATTGGCTTTTCAATATTATTTTCATAAAACTAAACATACACTAGACATAATTATGTTACGTCTGCATATTTAAGGCACATAATTAGAATTCTCCTTCAATCTGGCACTCATTAGTTACACAAAGTAAACAACAGAATCTAGCTGCATGATCTAACGACTGCAGCAATATTTTTACTGTCTGTTTAAAGTATTGCAAGTCTGCAGTAGGTAGTATATTTGATCATTGAGTCAGCTGAAATAATTTCTAAAAAGCTTAAATATTTATTTTACTTTATTAATTTAATTAATAACGATAACTTCACGTTTATAAATATAATAATAAATTAAGAGCTTTCTGAGATCTTTAACTAATCTACAATAAAATGTTAATATAAAACTAAAATTATTTACATTTTAGCAAGAAGACATAAGGTATGCCTGTACGCTGGAATGGTGATCTTGAAACTAATTTTAAAAGAACTTATCTTAACCATACGTAAAGAAAGTGAGACGGGAGATAATGCAGTTATTTTTCTTTACAAATAAAATTTACGAAGTTAAGAATTGTGATCGATAGTTTTTTTATCTTGTTTATAATATTTTGCACCAGTCTTTCAGATTTTTTTCTTTTTTTTCCTTTGACATTCTTTAAAGTTCTGAGTTCATGTGACACTTTATTAAATCATGTTATTGTTTTGTATATGTAACGGAATTTTTGACCATTTAAATGACATTTTAAATACTTCATGCTTTTATTTCTAGTTTTGCTTGGACCAGTCTAATATATCTCCTGTAGAGTCTTATATTCTCAGACTAGATATATAATGTTATACGCCTAATAAGTTTCAAGTAATCTTGTTTTAACTTGTATTTGTTTATATTTGTTGTCAAAAATAGTTTTAATGATTCTCCTTTGGAAAGATTGTAAAGAATGCAAAACATAATAATACGCCGATCCTCAAGCTAAGAACTTATTAGTTACTTTTCCATCAAATAAAGCGTAGTAAAAAATAAATAATTTTCTAGTTTTAAGTGTTAATTTAATACTGTAAAAGTCTAATAGCAAGTATTAAGTTATTCTTGTAATATTATTGATGTGGCAATCCCATTAAAACTTATTATCTAATGTTATTTCAATATATTTGGCCTCACTTTTTGTATTTATTTTATGATCATTTATAATGATAAAAAAATTAAGTGGTATTAAATTATCACATTTTCCAAAAGGCATATTAAATGCTTTATTTATATTTGTAGCTTGTTTAATAATGTAAGACCAAAAGAAATAAATGTTTCATTCATTCGTTGTTACTTTTATCAAATAAGTCCAAGAGCCTGAGCCAGAGAACATAGCTGTGCCATCAGCAAAGAAAATGAGTCCCTTAATCTGTATAAGTAATGAGCTTATGTATACAAGAAATAATACAAGACCAAGAACAGTACCCAGTGAAATACTAATATTAATGGTTTCATAACGTGTGTTGTAAGTAGAGCTTCTCAGCTTTATTATATCATGATGCGGAATAAACCAACAATCAGTTGTTAAATCAGTATCGAGTTCACATATATATTCTAACTTTTGGTAGTCATGCATGAATTTATCAGAAGAACTGCAGAGCTCAGCATTTTTTTGGAATCTACACTTTAAATCATTTACCATAGTTAGCGAAAAAGCCAAGAATCTTCGCAAGACCTTAAGAACTGGCTAGGATCTGTTGTAAGAGACAGCCTGATGATTTATCAACCTGATTCATCTCCAGAATACGTGTAAGTAAAATGATTCTCACACTCTATCTCGTCAGATGTAAGCCTTTGATGTAAACTATTATAAATCTTCTTTACTTCCCGAAAGCGTTGTAGCAAAGACAACAACTGGAGTTTTTCGGAACAGTGTAGGGGGACTGAGCTTGAGGAACAAGAGTCGATAGAACCCATGGGGCCAGATAAAATCGAGCCAAGAAAAGTACGCGTAATAATAGGTTTCTTAGGACTACCTTTTTTTAATTTATTCTTCTACTATTTTTGCATGAACTTTGGCACCTAAAATAATGTCTATTTTGTCAAGACTAGTAAGCTTTGGATCAGCTAATTCAAGATCACTTGAGTTATTCAAACTAGTTTCGTATCTACCAGTGGAGGGTTAGTAAGATAAGACTTTTAACAAAACGTTAGCTTCAACGAAACACTTGAATGGAGACGGGAATCTATGCTTAATTACAAAACTCACTATACCCTTGGATATTCCTATAAGAGAGCCCCATGACCTGGAAATTAGATCACTCAGAGGATGGCATTTAAGCCTTAATATATCACAGAGTATATTCGAGATCATAGAACACTGTGAAGATTAATCAATTATAGCTTTTACTAGCAAACGTGCGCCCTTTGGTCTGATCATGTATACTCAAACATTAGCCAACAAAACACCTAGGCTACGAGAAGGAGAAGACTCGACATGATGAGAAGCTTGCTCAGACTCAAAAGTTTTTGTAATCGTCCCTTTGCTGTCTTCCCTCTGAACAAGCTTTGTCCAATGAAATAAGGTATGGTGTCTTTTCTTTTATACAAGGTAACTATACTTGGATTGTCAATTATTTATTAGATGAGGACCTTAGTAGCTAAATCATAACCTTTCTTTCATCGCTACTTCTTTATGATCTTTGACAGAAAGATCTTTAAAACGATCATAGTTAGATATATTATAATCACCCTTACATAATGGGTAATTCATGGTTTTCTTAACGTCTGTCTGTGATTCATATGACTCGGACTGTCCATTTTACTGATGTGAAACAAAAGAGACTGGCTTAGGAACTGGTTTCATGACTTGAGATTTTGAACTAGAGTTGGCTGCATCCTAAAACTGTAATGTTATAGTTTGTGCTACTTTAAATTCATGCAATTGTGCTAAAGTAGAAGGTTGACTACAACTACCTAGAAACTTATTTTAATCTTTATTTGTAGCAGTATCAAACTTACTGACAACTAATGCAATGTACATATACACCTCCCGATCCTACATTGCGACCCAAAGCAACAATTGAATCTAAAGGATCAATCATTTCCTCATCCATACGCTTTAACTCTGCGACACTTTTCAACCTCATAAGTTTACAAGACAAAATGCCTTGGAGATAGCTATTTACAAGTTGACGTTGATTATCGTAATAACTAGCTAAAGTCTGCTAAGCTAAGGGATGTTGATCATCCATTAAACGAATTGATGTGATTAAATCTAAAGTATCTCCACTTAAATGTGCACGCAGATAATGAAATTTCATGATATTATCATTGTCTTAAACTAAAAATTAAAAGATATCGCGATATTTCTCCCATTCTAAATATTACCTAAAAATCTCGGTAACTCAATACGATACAGGCAAAAATTGCTTGTTACTTGAGCTATTAAGTTGGGTAACGAAGAGGGGGCATGAGGTTCTTGATCATCAAGTTTCCTTATAAATTTGACAAAATCCCCCTTAATAGCATAAAATAGATCTTTAACATTTTAGAGTAACTCAGTAAAAAAATATAAATGGCTCTGGTCTGGTTAAGTAATGGACATAATCTCTTTATGAGTTTTATTAAAATCGCAGTCAATACTTGTCTTAAGCTTCAATTGAAGTATCAGCACTATCTCGAGTCATTTTTTTGATGCCAGCTTTTTTTAAGTTGTCAAAACAGTATCTTATTTTATTATTAATCTTATTTTAATCTCGATATAAGGCATTTATTCCGTATGTCAACTATAATTACTAGAAATTTTGTGGATATTAAAGACTTCAAGCAAAGTTGTTCGCAAATTGAAAATCGAGTTCATAGGTAACCTTCAACTTATCCACGGAGCACTTATGATACGAGAAGAGACTTAAGGTATCCAATATAACTTGAATGCTGCTGAATTAATAAAGATAATCTTGTAGCAGCTTGTAATAAAGCACGTACTCAACCTAGAAATTTATCGTTTATGTGTTTAAGGTCCTTGAATTCAACATAGATGTCTGCAGGAAGTACAGTGGTACTGGCAGACAGTTGTAGGAACAATGACGTCATCAGTGGGATGACCAACAGCTGCAGCATTAGCGTTCTCGATGTGTGTGTGGGCTGAGGCTCATGGCCTGAAGCAGCGGTAGCAAGGTTCGGTCAATGCGTGTCCTTGATGCTGAGGACGTCGTGATGATAAGCTCTGCTGGGGCGATTTGAGAGTGAGTAGTAAGAAAGAACAAAAAAAAAATACGATATAGTACTGTACTTTCTACTTCGACGAACAAGACCAGCACCGAGTGGTCTCGCTCTCCACCCTATCGTCAAGCACAACAGTAAAGATGGTCATATTCAGTGTTACTTAATCAGGTAGTGTCAAGTATAATAGTAAAAACAAGACTTGCACAACAATTTTTACTCTTACACATATTTGACGAAAACACTTTACAAACACTTGCGGATAATACTTGGAACAAAATGTGGCAAAAATGTATTTTTTTTGGCTCAGCAAGTGCCGTTTTTATCACTGTACTAATAATTTTTAGAACCATTGAATTTATTCTAGACACAATAAATCACGGTTACAATTTACGCAGCATTTATAAATGATCGATTTATATTCTAGAAGCAATCAGAAATTTACTCAAACCTGCTACTGCATCTGGACTGATCGCCGCCCAACGGCGAAAACTCAGGCAACAGAGGGAATGCAACTACTCTATTCCCTCCAAGTTATCATCAAATACCAGTGAAGATACTCATCAAAACAATATTCATAAAATATATAATAGCCACTACACCTACTAAAACTGACACACACATGTACGCAATAATACATGAACCCCAAATTTCATCTTTAGACAGATTTTTTAACATAGAACACGAAATACATCATTTTCTTAACTTAGTCTAAAAAGGAGATTGTCTTAACCATTTAATCAATATTACTGACGCAATTATTTGGACAAAACAACGTAGAAATGAATTAATGACTAATTACTCTAACAGAAATTATCGTGTTCTACAGTTACATATAAGAGCCAGTAAAAAAGCGCAACAAAATTATCCAAAAAAAAAAATAAACATCCAAGGAGCATGTAAAACTAGCAAAAGCTTGTTTTATTAAAAAGCTTAAGGCCCCAGAGCGTCGCTACATGTACCCAACCGCATACGACGCAACTCTTCAAGAATGCCGCCAACATGGCAAGTGAGTCGACAATCACTTAAGTGATCTTAAAAACCTAAAACTGCAGTAATTCTAGGATATAACTATTTGATGCGAAATGAAAAAATAACTATCCTCTTCTCACTAAGAATATCTTTATTTTGTTTTTAAATATCAAAAACGTTCTTTACTTAAATTTTAATTACAATCATGATAATGATAAGTAAGGATGTAATACCCAAATTCCATAAATCAAACTTTAACCCAGGAATCGTTTTCAAACAAATACAAGATATGAGGATAATAATAAATTTTAGTCAATAGTGTCTCACATAGACACTAAGCATCTTAAAGAAGCTCATTACGACCTCATCGACATATTAACCAATCTTAACACCACCCTTATGGAAATAAACATCCATAATAACTCGTTGTCTACCTTATATATTATTCAAACATATGTACAGCACCCAATAGTGAACCATCACTAAACGCAAAAAATGTACCTATTACATAGACAATGAAACAAACCAAAGTGAGAAAGCAGCTGTGGAAACACTTAAAATATTACAGGAAAATCTTACCGAATTGAAAAAGAGCGCAAGCTCACCCACTGAGGCACAAGCGCAAGTAGACGTATTGTTACTTAAGACCTATTACTTCTTCGTCATCTTTAAAAATCTCATGGAAAAAATTACCAAGTTAATGCAGCAAGATAAGTTTATATTTTCAGTAAGGCTAAGACAATTTGTTAGTTATTTCATAAACACCATTTATCGACAAGAAATACCGATTCCAGTCAAAGCAATAAATACGCAATGCTTATACAAGTACAGTAAGCTTTGATTTTAGATAACCAACAGCAAAATCATAATACAATGAATATTCGTACTCGTACAAGTAATGCCTTTTAAACTATATAAATGCATATCATGTCCAGTATTTCCAAAAATAGATAGCCGCAATAGCACAATCACGGCTCGCACAATACTTACAGCAGATTATTTATCACTCACTGATAGTTACCGAGAATACTATTTTATTGAACCGTCAGAACTTAGTTAATATCTTTTGGTTGACGTGTATTTATGACAATAACTATCACGTGACATAATACAGAATTCTTGCGAAATAGAAATATTCTGTAATCCTGAAAATATCTCATCTCCACAGGTGTAATATACGACTATTTAACGCCAGGCCGTCTTATATTTATACGACATGCAACCTATCTCAGTAGATTTTTTTAATAAAAAGTAAACGCAACATTACCATGCTCTGTGGAGAAAATAAATATCACCCACCATCAGTTGGATATGACATCATTAAAGTAGACTTCGGATCAACCATATAAGACGCAAAAAAACGTATCGACTTCGAAACCAATATATACGTGAACAGCAGTAAAATCATTTGACCTCTCACTCTTGCACTGTACTAACCTTAAAAAATTTTTATTAACACCTGTACGTATTCGCCACAACAACAAATATATGGTACAGCTAATTATTATACAGTTAATCATCATAGCTGTGACAATATTCTTAATAAGCATAACGCTAGCCCTTTTCATTTTTATTGTATAATACGTGGTGTTAACTACAAGATTTTTTAAGAAGTTAATAGCAAGATTAGATTAAACCAGCATTAGCTATACGCCTATTAATGAGTCACAGTCATAGGAAAAGGCACAAGAAAGGCTGTATACTATTTAATTGTTTACAAGAATAATTTGATGACATTATAACAATAACAAAACTTATTTCGTGAGGACGCTCATTTGAGCAGCCGAAATAACTCAAAACACCTTGAAAAAATGAGAGCAGTCAAAAGCATTCATCGTTAGACCTTTTTTTTCAGCAACCTAACGATTGGTCCTGAATTTTCCGTACTTGACACTGTTTTTCTTCTCTTAGCTTCATTCGAAGTACAGAAAGCAAAGATAGTCACGCCCGATTGTTGCGTACCTTACTTAAAGAAGACCATTAGAAACAGTATATCAGCTCAATCACAGCGCATTTTTTTAAATTGAAACATCTCTTGGCGCGCTTTTGGGTTCGACCTACGCGATGAAGCGACCTGTGCGATGTCCCAGTCTCTGGTTTAACTCAGCTTGGATTGGCACGGCTCGGCTCTCTGTGTCTCTTCTAACTGTTACTCCTCTCTCGTTTGTAACATGTACTTCCCGTAAATATAGCTATGTAGAAGAGCTAGTATGTAATGAGTAAATATTAAATATGTATTGTACATATAGTATATACATGCATACACACATATATTATATATTTTATATGTGTAAAAAAAATTTCATATCATACAGACTCCAGGAATTAAACCAAGACCGTGTGGATTGGTAGTCAGGGATTTTCTTCTTTGTGCTACACAGCATGCCAATATCTATTCTTATTACTTATGGATACCAACCGAGAAGCTTTGAAATTAAAAAATTGATCTACAACAAGGCGTTTTTTATATTATATACATATATGAGCCTGCTAATTTCAAAAGAAATAGTAATAATTATTTTTGAGTGGTTTTATAACATTAAAATTATGTAAAATTATCTTCTATAGTTTATTTTGCTTATTCCTTTCAACGGTTTAATACACAAAAAAAATAAAAATATCACCGTGTAGGGCGAAAAATTTTCTATCAATAAGCACCTCTAATTTTGTATCAACTATCGCAAAGTGTTTAAAAAAAATAAAAATGATATTTTGGCAGAACCCATAAAAGTACTTTCTAAAGTAAGATGAGTCAAATTAGTCAATCTTGACTAGTTATAAGCAAAAAGTCGATTATTTATTGTAATAAGCATTAAAACTTGACTGATTCAACTTTAGAAAGTAAGTGAGATACAGAGAGCCATTGTTCGTCTGCTGTCGCGCTTGCTCTCTCTCTCTCTCTCTTTTCCTCTATCTCTCTCTCTTTTTTTCTGTTGTACTCATACAGTTAGGCCTTTTCTATGGGTTTTTTGAATATTTAGCCCATGTAAAAAATGATGAATTAGTATGAGAATTAGTATCATTTTTTTATTATTTAGAAAAAATTCTTCTCTGTGAACAAAATTAATTATCAATATTTAACTATAATGCTAAGTTTTCTCGAGGTCTTTAAATTGTCTTTATTTAAACTCCATTTCAACCTGTCTTTGATAAAGAGCAAACAAAATTCACGCACTGGTGCAACTATGCACAGTAAACACGTATCCAAAAAGAGAATGATAGGCAGAGAAAGCAAAGCACCTGTGATCGTTTGTTAAACTAAAGTATGCACCTATGTATAGGTAGGTAGTAGAGATATACTCTTTGCCATGTATTATTGTTCTTTTTTGTTTTTGTTATTTATATGTTAATGAACAAAAAAAATTTAAGCATAATGTGCTTTCTCCTAATCTAGAATATTCACTAATAAAAATACATGTTTCAAGATAAACTGACTTTTTAAAATAAAAATATGAAACGGAGATTATTTACAGTCAAAAAAATTATTATTTTTCCTATCTCTAGCGCTTTTTAAAGGCTGGTGTGTGCTTGGTAAAAGAAATAAGATTTACTACCTACGCGAAATTTCTCCATGGCTGCTTAAGATCCCTTGGGTCCTGTTTTGCAGGTTCCTTAAGCAACAAAATAGCCCTGAAGATAATGACACGTATCTAAAAAAAACTACTATTTTTATCATAGACAATCAAATACTGCCAGGTTTAATAATATATTCCTTAATGTTTTACATCTGTCGTGGATCCCAAGACCCACACCTGGTTTTTTTTCTACTCTGTTTTCATGCTTTTCGCACTAATATCTTTGTCCTAACTACCTCCAAGGAAAGAAAGCGGTGAAAATGGCACTAACTAAACAAGGAGAATTCACTGTGACTCCAGAAGTCATGCTTTTCGTTGGCATGGAGCTGCTAGCCTGTTGGATAGTCACCTACGTGATGGAATCAAGAACCAAGAACACTAACCTATATTGGCGCGAGAAATATCGCATATCAAGAACAAAACGCGCTTATTTCGAAAAACTGATAAAGGAGAAACATTAGGGCAAAGAGCTTTTGTGGGCATTTAAATACGGTTTAGCTCGCTTTCATCATGGAAAACTAAATCTACCACAGGAAAACTCCAAGAAAAAGACTTATCTTATCGTGAATGAAAAACTGTGGGAAGAAGAGTTCGTTCGTAACATCGTTAAGGGAACCAGCCAAGACATCGCATTGGCTACAGAAATGCAGCAGGGACTGAACCTCACGTTTGTACATCATGAGATATCACCACTATCCAGACACCTAAAAAATGATGTCTCTAAGCTCCTTTGCTGAGAGAAAATGGCCGTAAAAAATCATGAAATAACCAATAGTTGACTTCTTGAAATAACAAATCTTAGTGGAAAGGCCAGCCTAGCCAACTCACCTTATTATGGCAATTTCCAAGATTGTGGAACTGGATTGACAGTCTGGTAAGCATGTAAGCAGTGCTACCACCACCACATCAACTATAGGTTTAAAGATATTTAAACAAGGTGCTACATCTTTGAATACACCAAAGAAGACCATGCTGAGAACTAGCGAGCCAACAATACTGTTGGAGCTGCAGAGGACCCCTGAAGCTAAGTGCAACCATAATCTACCTACCTGAATTAGAAAATCTGGATGGATGATGTATACGTCCTCATTTTTTTTACAGGAAACAAGGTAAAATGGAGTTATATATGTATACATGTAAGAAAAGTGATATGAATAGTGAATTAATAAATTAATTTATAAATACACACACAAAGAAGTTAATAAAAAACAACAAACATACACACAAAATAACACCAATCAAAGATAAAAAAAAAAACAAAAATCAAAATCATGACACAAAAAAATGGAATAATCGATCAAAAAAATGTCACACAACCATAGACAGAAAAAAAAACACATCCATCAGAGTACACAAATTAACAAACATTAATTTCAGAAAAAAAATGAGAAACTCAAAAAAAAACAAAAAGAAAAAAGTAAAAATAATAAATAAAACTTGACTCCAAAAAATAAAAATAAAAAATCAAATTAAAAATTAAAAAGTTATAGTGGCACACAAAACAAAAGATATGCAGAATACTACTGACACTAACACTACTAGCACTAGAATAATAATAAGAAATGTTACCTATTTCCCTATCATTAAAACTTTTTCATCTTCGTAATAATATGTACACCACTTTCAAATCTTACAATCCGCACATAATTCTGAACTCATTCTATTTTAATCCACTCAGCATCGTATCAATGGACCCATGGACTATAGTACTAATACTGAGCACTGGATATTTATTGGGAAGATATGCAAAAACCATCGCTAAAAAAATACGAAAAGTCAGAACGACCCTTCCAACTAGACAAAGTCACTCCTCACTCCCTTGTCGACCAATACCAACCAATATGCAGCTAGCCTCACACACTTACAAGCAGGAAACCAATAATGGCACAAAAGCTTGAAGCGTAAAAAGTCTTATTTGAAGCAGCTTTCTACATCTGTGGCGTGAGATAAATACGTACATTAAACAACACTTGCAGATGATACTCGGATAGCTTCATCAAAGATATGGTAACGAATGTCTTACTGGACAATTCCGACTTCATTTTCGAAATCACTATTAAACACCAAGCAATGCGAGCAGTCAAGATAACCCTTAGAAACATAAACAGCAGACTGACATCGTGAAGTAAAAGAGTTCATAGAATAACCTGAATGGGATTGAGCCGAAACCCGTGATCAAGTGCAAGCCACGATCAGTACAGTTGGTATAATATACGCGGGTCTTTTTAAGCAGTTTTCAGTGGAAGGAAGGGGTCTCGAACGTCATGTAACTTCTCAGTGATGTAATCTTTGTCTGCATGACATAAAACCATGGAAAGACTGCTGCAAATGTACCATGCATTAATTTTAAGATAATGGAGACGACATCATTGCGAGATGCCAGTTTGAGTGCCCCAACCAAGTACACTATCGGAACTTGCACAGTGATGCCGTTACTGTGAGTCCATTTCTAACAAATTTGACTTCAACATCATGGTCCAGCGATAACCACCTTTCTTTTCTTCTACCAGCCCATCTGCATGTCATTATTACTGCCTCTCTACTCCATTAACCTAATCACGTCATAATATCATAATCTACTGTAAAAATATTTTTTAGAAATTGTACTGACAACAGAAATAAGGTGCATTTTCAATAGCTAAGGAAATGTATTGCTCACATGTTAGTTTCAAATAAAAATAGAGCTAGTAAAAAAAACAAAAAAAAAATATAATAATAATAAAAAAAATAGAAAATCAACATATATAACAATATACACAAAAACCATTGCATGTTACTTGCTGTATCATAAGAGAATAAGATAAGTGGTAGTTATTACTCCACCTTGTATTATGTAATACTAATAAGTAAAGACAATAATTCATGCAACTGTAACCCGTGCTACATTTAAATAATGTAAAACATGGATCTATAAAATGCGAGCCGATTTTACCAGGCACTTACTCGCCCGGTAAGTACAAATTAAGGGTGGGGGGGGTGTCACGTCAAGTGACGTCTACCCATTGTCGGTAACAAATATCATCTAGTATTCGTCACCTGATGACCGCACCCATAAATCGATACCAACGCACGCTTAGTCGATCGTGTGCTCACCAGCCAATTCCACTCCTTAACTCCACCCCCGCCAAATTCAACATGTAGCTTACACCCACAGATGCACCGTTTTTTCAAAAATATCTTAATAAAGTTGACCTTTACTCCTTGACTCACCACTGATGCTACCCCTGATAATAGATCCAATTTAGGGTTTAAATAGAACCACGCTCTGCCAGCTTGTCCTCTTTCAGGGAGAAACCACCAACTAACAAGCAAGTAGCTGGTATTGACTAAACCGAGTTGTACTATTAAACGTTCATCTGGTCGTTTAAATTTTTAATATCATATTTGTGAATTAATACAACAAGTTTTGCCTACTATTCAATTGAGCTTTTCATTTCTTATGATATATTACCGGCTTAACACGCAGTCTACTACAACGGATAACCAGGAGAGCTGGCAGCTACTAATTTTCCATTACTCGTGAAGGTACTGGTAAAAAGCTTTCAATATTTTAACTACCTTGAAAACGCTGCTGAACACAAACACATTTCCTGTTCATGCGCTGCACGCTGCATTCAAATACTCGCATACTAAAGTTACGTTGGATAGCCACGACGTAACCGTAGCATAGGTATGTCTGACGCGAAACTGCGACAAATATTGAATAATGTGTTAATCCTCAAATCTTCCTATCGCTTATAATGTGACGTGCAAGATTTTACGAACCTTGATACGGCACTTTGCAGCCATGTTACAGGGAAAAAAATAGAATTAACAGAGTAATATTATGTGATATGCATGTATTTTGTCGCAAAACATTACAGTAACAGTTCTGACTTTAATCTTCGATTCATCAGTTAAGCTTTTTCTATAGTCATGGCACTCAATTTTACTTATATATCCACCGTGTACAGCTACGTAATGGGCGTATAGAAGCAAAATAAGGTGACAGACTAACTTGGCCAACCCTAAAGCTGTATGTTCATTTGAAATGGCACACTGACAAGCGTAGTAAGGTCCAAACTTGACGTAAATCACTGTATATTACGTGACATGGTGCATACCATCATCTTCTCATTTGTTACGTTCCGAATGGACAGTTGCCTGCGTGCTTGGGTAAGCCCGTCAGGAGACATTAACTGAGATGTGTTCTTCGTACCTCTGTACTTTGATACATAGAAATTAAGTGTTTTTTTTGTTCAACAGGTCGGCCCTTAAATCAACGTAAATAAAATGTAACCACAAATTCAATTACAAGCTTACCACGTGTTCACTTAAGAAAAAAAAGATAACTTTTAACACTTTTATATCTGAATGTAACATTTAATAATTTTAATGGTGCATTATCATTAAAGTTGCAAATAAACATTGCTCAACCAATCCAAATGTGATAATTTACTTGTATCATTATTTATTAATGCATCTGATTCTCATTGTGCCTAGGTATTCTTAATATTAAAGTTTTGCTAGTGAAATGATTTGTAATACAGTAACTCACTTACACTTTGCACCTGTGACTTACAATTGAATTCATAAATCTATCGTAAAAGCATACTCAAAAAATTTCTTATATTTAATACTAAAAATCAATGACAAATTTTTATGAAATAAAAAGAATTTTCTTACTCCATCCCAAAATTGTACTATTTGAAAAATCTATTTGAAGAGAAATTATAGCCCAAAATTTTAACAATAACCAGCTTCCTTATACTTATAATGTACTTATAGAAATATAATTGTTCCCAAATCCTTGATGTACTTATAGAAATATAATTGTTCCCAAATCCTTGATGTACTTATAGAAATATAAAATTAGCAAAAGTCATTGTATTACGTCCAAACTTCTATAAGTAAAGGGCGGACCTCGTGGATTTGTTTTACGAACAAATATATTACATTTTTGTTCATCGGGAACCATCCATCGACCCAAAGGCCTTATTTGCTTTTACTGACCGTATACTTTTCTTTGAAATCGTGGACTTAGCGTAGTGGTGTTAGGTTTCATCGAGCGATATGTATGGAGTGGTGTACGCTGTGCTAGCGTTGACCTACTGTTTCTGAGTTTCTGTGTTATGTCATACGGTAGTGGCGTATCTTATTCGTCTTTTCATCTCACGTCCTTGTAAAGGTCTTTGTCATACAGTGTCTATTTTATTTTTTCTTGATAATCAGTTTATTCATTAGGGTAAGCATTGTGTATTGATCAATTAGTATCGAGAGATCTTGAAATGTTTCATGTAAATAAGTAATTGGAATGTTTTTAAATTAAGGAAGTTAATTTCATCAACAGCCAATTTATGTCTTCTTTAATGATTAAATAAATTGAAAAATGCTAAAAATAGTTAATTTTACAAATGGTATGAGTAGTAAAGTTTCAGATTCGTATTTCTTATGTTATAAAATTTATAGTTTTTCTAACCTTACTTATTTTTATGCTTGCGGGTTAGCCGCTGCTTGAACGCACGCAGCTGCAAGATCTGACAAGATTGATCGCAACGATGTTCCTAATCCTACACAAGAGCACTCGTGGCGATGAGAATAATTAAACTTCTGTTTTTAACTTCGGAAGCCAAGCCAAGGGTCTTTTCATTTTCAATTCTCCTTGATTCACTTTTTAGGCGAGTTTATAACGGCCTGGTTTGCTCGAGCTTTTCTAACACAGCTTAGTTGCTGAACTAAGTCTTACATTTTCTTTAATAGTACGATTTAACACTAAGCTTTATCAACAAAGTCATACATCCGCTTAAAATACGGAACAGACTTCACTTTCTAACCTTCACAGTAACTTTGGAGCACTTTGGAGTTCTTATACTCTTGCGTTTAAGGAGGACGTGTCAAGTTGGGGATCCGAACGATCAATCAGAGCTCAACCTATCTACTCTTGACTGACACGAGCACAGTTGTGGTGCAATAACTTCACAGTAATTAATGGTTAAAACTGCTGATCTCTCATAGTTTATATTACATATAAGTTGCTGTCAAAATTGTGTATGATGTTTCTTGCGGACCTACGCAGTAAAGAATATTAGAATTATTGAGTACACATATTCTTGGATGTACCACTGCGAATAGATACTGTAAGATGAGCGTTTTATAAGGTTGTTTAAGGTTGTACGCGTAGTTTGAGTTTTGCAACGGCAGCTTGTTTCCAAAGGAGTAAGTTAAATGTCACGCGACTGCAGAAGTAAGTATACCGCTTAATGGATCAAGATCACTGAGTTTTTGTTTCATTTTTTATTATTTAAGTTTGGCTCAAATAAGGTTAATGACTGGTATTTTACATTGTCATCTTTTACAGGGATTTATTTTTAAAATTGTCTTATATTCTTCATCAATGGAGCTGTGATTTCGTTAAACTGTTTCTAATATTCTATTGAAACCACTCAATTTTATAAATAATTATAATTAAATTAATAAAAGCTTATTAGTCTCAAATTCAACTATAGGATTAGTATTTGTACTCTCATTTTTTGTAGCAGTTAAGACACAAAAACCTTAAAAGTTCTATATTGATGGAGTTAATATTTATATTTAGGGCTGTAATGTCTAGATTTTATTCTTGTTCTTCATATAATAAAAAAGTTGCTGCAAAAAATATTCTTCAGTGCAGTTCGGATTTTGTTAAAGACCTAGGTGTAACATTCTTATCTTTGAAAGGTGCTCAAATGCGAATCTTTCATTAATTATTCTTAAGTAGCTCCACAGTTCTTAAAATCATTGCAATGACGTTTGTCGATTCATTATAAGTTTTATAAAACAAATGTTTTTTAACAAGGGTCAAATGATAAAACTAATGGATCATTTTAATTTTCTTTTTAAATATAAAGACCTCAAAAATTCTTCATTAGTGACGTTAACACTTCGTTAAAAGCCTTAGAATAAGTTTTTCTTCACAAAGTACCTACAAATTCTAACCTATTTAAAAATATTTGTTCTCATTTAATAAATAAGATAAAAGAAATTCATTACAATACGTACAAGTCTTATAAAATTTTACCTTCATCCATAAATCTTTAGTTATCAACGTCATTTTTTTTTTTTTTTTTTTAGAAACACTTTAAATACTTACTCAATTTTAAAAAATATCAGTTTTTGGTATGTTAAGTAAGAACTTTTTTTTGTAATCTATTTTTGTGATAGATATAGAAAGAACAAGTGTTGGTTTGCCGAAATATCTTACAATTTATTTGAAAAAAAGTGTGTGTATTCAGAGTCGGGACGTCAGATTTTGTAATAATTTGTTTTCTAGTTTTTTTCTAAGTACTTGAAAAAAGTATCACTAGCTTTTGTTCAGTCCTTTTAACTTCTAGTTTTAAGATATTATTACGAAAATACGGCAACGCAAGTTAGAAAAACAATCGATTTTAAACTGTAAAATATTGGCACTTCTTAACAATTTTTTAGAAACGGTAAGGCAAAAGAAAATAATGTTAATAGTAAAGAGTGTATTTTCTTTTCATCAGATGATACATTTTTATTGAGTAGCAAACTTGTTTCTAATCTGATTGATTGTTATTACATGACGACGCATTATTATGGAGTTTGCAATGTAAAACGCTCAAGTCACAATATCCATTTTTTAAAGTATTATTTATGTAAACAAAATAAATTTCTAGAATTGGAGTATTTTCTTTTTAAAATGTATTCCAAAACCTTCCGCAGGTAAAGATCATTAACTGATACAGTTCTGCGCGAATGTTTTAACATGAAACTACAGGTTGTTTGTCTGAAATCTCGTAGTATATCACGTTTCATCTTTTAAGTATTAATTTCAAAAATTGTCTGAACATCACCTTCTGAGCATTGCTGCACATCTTTACCTGGTTGACCAAATTGTTGAGTTTTGCACATTGATTAAAATGGGGATGAATAACCGTATATGAATGTAATCGTGTTATTTTGTCAAACAGATGAGATGACGAAAATTATGAATGACAGGGCAGAAGTCTATAAACATGCCAAAAATGGACTTCATATTCCAGACCACAGACCAGTACAACTGCAGTTGGCAGATGTCAAAATTTATAAATCTAAGGCAAACCTTAAAAGAATACGGTAAATAGGACTTCTAAGTGTATTATCTAGTAAAGTTATTCTTAATCGTATACTGTGTTAGCGTAAGAACTGGGGCTGGTATCAGTAATGTTAAATGTAAACGTAATAATCAGAACTGCAGGCTGAAATGCCCACACTTAGATTTGAACCATGGTACAATTTGGTGTTTGGAAGAAAATTGTATTGTTGCATTGGACTTGAGGTGGCCATTAAAAAAGTACTATCTATTTAGGTTACATCAGGATATCACACTGCGTTATAAATTCGCAAGCAGACTCACTTTAATTGTTAAAGCATTTCTTTGTGTACTTAATGTTTT
Organism: Copidosoma floridanum; assembly: GCF_000648655.2. Next base: position 454,312 of record NW_019384219.1, read on the forward strand.
TTGTGTCAATTAAGTTTACTTGCTATGGATTGTTTATACAATTTCTTGAATAGTTTTTATAGCATTATGGACACAACAACAAAGACCATTATATTTAATGGCTATAAAACTTGTGTTAGGAAGTAAGCTCATAAAGAATGGTTCCCTAAATTTTACATAATATAAAGAATTTAAATTATATGTATTCATATGGTTTTTAAAAGTTATATATTTATGTTTTGTTTAAGTTCTCTGCTTCTTATTATACTACAATGCCACCATAAGCTGGTTAACAAAAAAGTGTTTTTTCCGAATTTCTATTGAAATAAATGCACCAGACATTTTCGTTTTGCTGTACTAATTTCGTTCTGTTGTAATAATACAACGAAAATTTGTGCAGGTACACCATAAAAGAACTTATGATTTGAAAAGCAGGCCTCAGATGACTTAAATTAGTAGAAGGTGAGCACTTGGCCATTTTCATACGTTATTGCAGGGATTGGTACGGGGTGCTGCCGATGTGGAATAACGAGGTTGAATTTGCAACCTCGACCGGGCCTGTGTTGCTCGGGTACCCTCGGCGACACCTCCAATAAACTTTATTCCCGGGTCTCGCTCTCCGAGACATCGCTGGGGCCAAGTATCACGGCTTCAGAGACCTTAACACGGCACAAAGGGGATCGGGTACACTTTGAAATAATCACTCGCGTGGAAAATCAAAAGTAGGAAATATATTAAGACTCAATATATAAAAATACAAATGTTACTCGGGGGTTTAGGTGTGTGAGCGTTTGTGTGTTCTCGCACGTCGAGAGCGATTGCTCGACGAGCTCGCGGCGCGAAAACGCAAACCGGGCAGACATACGCGGGCTAATCTAGGGCTGCTGCCCTTTACAATAAACTGCCTATTGGCAGGTACTTACAGCGCCTCCGGGGTCGCTCCTCGTTGGTGCTTTGAATAGGCCGAGACTCTATACGCTGTCGAAGTAAGTGCGCAGAGGCCAGTAGGCATCCCTACTGGCTGCTTGCGAAGGTTACGGTCGCTAAAGTCGATCTTGCTGAGCCCGAGTCCGGTGTCGCCTGAGGTCACAGTCGTTGGGGTGGATCTTGCTCAGCCCGAGTCCAGTGACGCCTGCTATTCCATCAGGACCAAGACGTGCACCACCAAGCACTGCACCGGGAACCACTCCGACACAGCCGCCACAACAACAAACTGCAGGAAAACAAAAAGACCAAGAAAACGCTTTGTGCAGCGAAAACTATCGCATCGCTTGCACGAAGGCCCAAGCTAATCTAATCCTCTCTTGGCTTTTTTTTTCATTCCTTTACTTTCCCTTACCGCTTTCCCACCTAGGCCCTTCAACACCTTTCCCCCCCTTTCCCTGCTTCCCTACCTGCCCTAGCCTACTAATGTGGCCTAACTGTGGGATACCGTTACAGTGTATACAGTTCAAGAAAAAGGTAACAGTCAGTTTAAAATAAACAATATACAATCTATCTTGATAGAACCAAATAGTGATACTAACGAGGAAACTAGTAATCATAATGATTCAAGCTACGATGAAAATGATGGCACACAGGATACCGAAGATAAAAATGACAATAAGCTGGTTGATCCTAATACAAAAAGTGCTGTTAAAGAGGTGGAGCAAGATGTAGAATTCTTTACAATGAGTTTAAATCGGAACCCTGGTGCTAGTATAATTATTACGTTTGTTCACAAATTCTCCATAATTATTTGTTGGACTGTATTTTAAGTATATTTTTTTCAAACTTATTTATACAAATCAACGAAAGTCGGTAATATTGAGTAAATAAATTTAATTTTTAAGTAAAATGGAGCAGATAAAAAAATACGTAGATGACAGAGTATTTTCAAATAATCCAACGTTCACGATAATTTAATTTATTTTATTAGGTGCAGCTTCCGAAAAGGAAGTGGTGATTTAAGGAAGAAGACGCTGGCTAGTACGTAAATGTTGATCCCATGTATTCATCCAAATAATTAATAAGAATATTGATGCCAACCACTGACATATCATGTTTTAAATTGCTGATATTATTTTTAAAGATATTATTTTTTTATCAAGGGCGTAAAGTGTAACTGCGTCGTTTTTGTACCTTCTGGACGTACTGTGCATCCCTATTTTTCGCCCATGGACGCAAAGTGTGCCCACCTAAAACTTCAATTTCCGCCCATAGTGAGAAAAATAATATACGTAAATCAAGCACAAACGTACAAACACTGCACATTTTGGGCACTCAGGCTTGCAATTTGCACGCTAGTGACGTAATGTAGTATTTTTCTTAGTTATACAATTGAATTGTCTTGAAGGGAAGCATGAAAATTTTAATATGCTTTTCATATACATAATTTTTACTACTAGTCATTACTTATAGATAAAACGTGTGTAAAAATTGTTACTATTGACATCAATATACGTTTTGAATATGTGCTTTAAAAACTAAAATATTCTTTTAAACATTGCAGTTTGTGATGCTATGTTCCTTGAAGATAAACAAGAGCCTGAGCTACATAAAGTAATAGCTGATGACCCAGTATTTTCAGCAGTTCGTGAAAGGTTTGGACCACGCAGTAGAGCTGGAACTCATGAAAAGGGGGCAGCTTGTAGAAGAGGTGGAGTTTGCGGAAGAGGTGAAGCACGTGTAAGAGGAAAAGCTCATAAAAGGAGTAGGAATCGTAGAAGAGTTAAAAACGTGAAGGCTGGATTGCGTTGCCAAATAAATCGTAGTGGGAAAAAAATGGAAGAACATGCAGAGCATCACTAGAAAGAGGTACAAGAAGAGGAAAAAATGTGGCCGAAGTTTAGCTTTTTTTTGATCTTGAAAGAGACAGAGCCATTCACAGAAGGGATAGCCAACCATAAGAAAAAGTACATTATCTAGAAGATGCTGGAGACGAAGCACCAGCTACCAAAGCTGATAATAATGTGCCAAAAGATGGTAATGTAGGCAAAGTTGTACATCGTACGAGGAATATACCTGTAGAACAGCCAGCAGATGCTAGTTTGCAAACAGAAGCCGAAGTTGCTGTGGTAGACTGCGTGGAACTGGATATTGATGACTTTTTCTAAATATAAATGAAGGCGTGCATGATGTTTAAGTGCAAGTCCCAAACGAAGAGAGAGTACAAAAAAAGAAAGTGTAGGAAAATAGATCACTAGATTTTTAAAAATTATTTATATGTGTAACTGATTTCTTTAAATCGATTGTTTTTTTAGAATTTTGTTTTGTATTAATGCGTAATAATAGTTGGCGTCAGGGAAAATGATAGCAATAATATTAAAGCTATGGATGTTAAAGAACATGCTTAAAGTAAACCTTGAGTTGACACTCCACTATCAAATCAAGAAAATATTGTCCCAGCACAACCTCAAGCTGAATCAATAACAATTGTAAATGCCATTTCTGAATCAATTAACGTACAAGTGGAAGAAGTCCAACCCCAAGCTATTAAAAAAGAAGCGCACGCTGTTAATGGTTTGTAGAATTAGACCAATAAAAACTATACATAAGTATGAAGACTTTTTGGCATAATTAAAAACTTTTTAAAACTGATTTTTATCCTCTACAGCTAGTGGGCAGCAAACTATGAAGAAAAAATAGACTTACCATGCCAGTCAAAAAGCAAGTAAGTAATTATTTTTAAAAAGCCAACCGTTTCTAATAAACCTGAAATTAGTATCTTATTAAGTAGATGATTGTAAGTAGTGGATTGTAATATGTTATTGTATTTTAAAGAATGCGTTTGCTGCCTTAGCGCATGTATTACTTGTGCCAAAAAGTGGTTTATAATGAGGTGACCAACTGGAATGACATGCCCTAATTTGTAGGCAGCGTGTAGAGCCATGGTTACCAAGAGCAATGATGCCTGATCTTAAGTAATAAAAATTATTTGTAACTCTGCCAATAATCTTACAAAGTTGTGAATAAAGATTTTTTTATCATGTTTCAGTGTCCCAGTGACTCTTCATAATGAATATATAGTCATTAATTGACAACTAGTGTTTCAAAGAAAATATCGTAGTGTACGACTCTGGCCTACTTATCTTCATAAGTCAATAGGGATTGTGTTCCAAAATGCGTATGCGGAAACGCTGTCAATGCAGTAATTGTCTGCAAAGATACATGACGTTCCTGATTCAAGTCTTTTTTTGTTATTGTTTAAATTCATGGTATTATTACGATATTTTAAAGTGATAGTAGCGTAACAATGTTTAAATACTTTTTCATATTCCCTGCATGCGACTCTACATGATCCTGCGTTTTCACAGACGATGTAAGCGCCTACGGAGTCTGCTTATTTTAAGAAAAAGGTCTTCATATGGTTGATGGAAACGTCTTGTATTATGTTGTCGAACAGAGTTATACTTCGTGTGAATGCATTCTATTGCATTTATCTCACGTTATTTCTGTGAGGTATTCTATTTTGCTGTTTTTTATTGCTGGATTATGCGGCCACATGTCGCAATGTTGTATTGTTATCTTAAGCTTATAACGAAAAATTCCGTTCCATACGACATGCAATTTAAAATATTCTAACAAGAAATTGAAGAGGCAAATTTTATTGTAATACATAGTTATAAATTGTGATATATGAATAAAACGAAAAAGATCGTTAACATACTATTAAAAATGAAATTTTCCCACTCTATAGAAGAAGGAAAGGTATTGTACCAAGTGGGAGAAAACCGAGGCGATGAGCGAGTGTAAATTATCTCAGAGTGGCAGTCTCAACAAGGAGTCTATAAAGAGTAGTAGGCTCAAACCACATACCTCACTGTCCTTCTGCTGTGGCTTTGCCAATACCAAACGAATAGACTTAATGTAAGTAAGATTAGCTTTATATGATTGTATGAGAGATCAAACTCGTATGTCTAGTATTAAAATAACAAATTTTAATAAATCACAAACTTAATCCTTATTTTTAAGCAGTTGTATCTATTGTTGGCTTTTGGTACACATATAAATGAAGTAAGGATGACTTTTGGGCTAGCAACTTGAATTTCGTCTTCATATCAGTATACTTCATAATTTTATTTTATTCGCAAACAAATATAAGATAACTCCTCTCCGCAAGTTGAATTATTGATGAGTCATCGAGAAGACGATAAGTGGAGCACAGATTACTCGTGAGAAACATTCACAACAACGAATATAAGATAAGTACACTTATCGTGGATATTCAAAAGCCTTTCCAGAACAGTTCGCGTAAAAGTACTAGTATTGCTGACGCCAAGAACGTTTCTACGCTATTCTGACTCTCTCTAGATCATTTCCTGGAAGATCAGAAAATACATATATAATATATAAATATAAAGTATGCTCCATGTATGAAGTTGTTTATAACGTTTTACTGGTTATTTTCAACAGTACATTAAAATATTACAGAACCATAATTATCAAATCATTAAAATATTCATCACGAATTGTATATGCCCTTTATACATATACTAACGCGTCTAGATCATAATCTTAACGTTTCCGTTTTCCTATGTGCTGAGAACTAAGTAAGGTCCTGAATTCTAATCGTTAAATTTATTACCCTTAGGGCCTTGTACGAGCCATACATTGTGTCCTATTTCAATTAACTTATAATTTGATTTTTTATCGTATTTTTTTTTGTTCTGTTTTTAGCCATAATTAACTTTTCTTGAGCGATCTTATGTAAGGTGTTTAGTTGAGCGACTAGATCTGTCATGTATTGTGAGTATGGGGTAATAAATCGTCTGCTTTAAGGGATTTGCCACTAGGTAACCGTGCTATTTTTCCCAAGACTAATTCAAAGGTGTGTGCTAAGTGCTTTCGTCTTTATTACTATTGAAATGAAGTGTCGGCAATTCTACCCACTGATCTCACTGTTATTCTCTTGTACTAGATATTTTAAGGTATTTAGTAAGGGTGTGATGTGATCTTTTCAGGGAACCGTCAAATCGGGGGTAAAACGCTGTTGTTGTTAATTGCTTGATTTTGAATCGAGTAGCTATCGTCCTAATTAATTAACTTAGAAAGTTAGTATCGTGATCTGTGAGTGTGGCTGCTAGAGCTCCGTCAATACAAATAAAATTCTTTAGCAAAAGTGTCTGCTATTCATAGAGCAGTTTGATCTTTTAATGGCACTGCTATAGCGTATTTTAAAAATAAGCACTACGTTGTTACGATATTCTCATTATCTTGCTGAGTTGATAGTAACAGACTAACTATGTCTAGCGTGAGTTTAACAAAATGTTTAGTGGGAGTGTCAGTTATCATTAATTTTTGTTTGCTTTTTACACGTTCTTATTACTTTAGTTGACATTCGAGGCATTTTTATATGTACGATTAGATGTCTTTTTTCCGATGTTCCCAAAATTATTTGTGTTTTAGTTTGTTGTAAGTTTTATTTACACCTTTGTGCTCTTCTGTACTAAGGTTATGCATTTTCTCAATAATGATAGGCTATTTTTGTGGTGGTGAGTATTGTATTATTCCTAGACATATTCTTGTTCTGGTTTTTGTAATGTATTTTTGTATTATCTGTCATATCTTTTGGAAATAGATATTTTCTGATTCGACAGTTCTAGCTATGGTGATTGTTAAAATATTTTTTTCTATTATTATTTTGTTAAAGTTACTAAATGACTTATTTAGAACTGTTGTGGTTTTCAATATGCTTTTTTTATCTTGACCTTTGCTTGGTGATCTCGGAAAAAAAAGCCAGGTAAATACAGCCAAAGAATGGTAAATACACCCAGTGCGATAATCTAACCATGGAAAACAAATGTAAAGACTTATTTCTTCTTTAAAATAGAGTTTCTGTGGATACTGAATGTTTCACGCGTTGTTGTATTTAATACATCAAAAAAAGCACCAAAATTAAATACCTAAAACATACTTTTGTTTCCGTTGGTGATCGCCATGAAAGTATCAATGCCATTTTCTAAAAACAATGTTACATTTTCAGAATAGCAATGACACGAGTTACGTCAGTACAGAGCAGAATATAAAAAGACACTTTAATCACTCAAAATTCGATACTTGTCATAGCAAATACCAAGATTAAGGGATATTGCTTTTTGTCAAGTACAAAAAGTATTGACGAGGCATTACCTGTATTTAAAGTGATTTTTGGTATACATACTTTATTTTTAATTTTTCCTCCTGTATTCATTTAAACTTTAATATTATCCTTGAAAACTTTCTAATCTTTAATTCTGTGCCATTGCATTAATCGTCTGATATACAAAAATTTCTCTTTTAAATAACAATTGCTCAAAGTTTCAAGCTTTGTGGATGTGGTGGCAGACTTTCACAATCATTGTTTAATAATTTAATTGGAAAATAAATGTAAATGTTATAACTTGATACATCGACATTTTTATACGTAAAATAATCCATCCTATCATAAAGTGTCATATTTTCTTACATTTAATTGAAAATATTGTTATTAAAAAAAAATTTCGTAGATGGTCTCTATTGTAATTGTTGTTAAGTTTTCGTTTTTTGGGAGCTATGGCTGATAAGGCTTCTTTGTTGCGAAAACTGCTGTTTTTACCTGCCTTTTGGTGTGCCATTATGCAGTTTTGCTGGGTTTCTTTTGATATGGTATTTGGCAGCTGTTCCGTCCCTTCTTTTATGCAGAAAAGTTAAAGCATGTAAGCATTAATTGGGTTTCTAGATACTGCGTCTGCGTTAACGTTCTGGAAGCCTGGTTTCTTTATTGTGTCAAATTAAAAATCAGAGATCTTAAATCGCCAGCGTGTGATCCAGGAGCATGGCTTTTTCATCGGATTAAGCCATACAAGGACCCGATGGTCGGTCACTCATATGAATTTTTTTCCGTAAATATATACTTAAAATTGCTCTATGCAATAAATTAAAGCTAAGGCTTCTTTAGATAATGTACAGTAGTTGCCTCCACTTTTGGTCAAGGTGCAGAATAAAAAAGCGATGGGCTTCTCTTTCCTAATTTCCATGTGAGAGCACTCTTCCCATAGCGTAGTCTGACACATTTGTTGTAAGTATAAACGTCTTTCTAAAGTGGGAGTTAATTAAAATTGGAGGAAAGCATACTTTATCTCTCAGTATTTCAAATAATGTTTGAGTTCCGTTCTAGGAGAATTCTTGATCCATTTTGTAGTATCGTGTAGAAAGGCTTTGCTACATTAGTTAAGCTTTCTATAAATCTACGGTAGAACCCTACTAATCCTCAAAACTGTCAAACGTATTCTTGATTTTTTGGTCGAGGAAATTTTTTAACTGCTTTTTTTGGATCGGGATTCAGTCCTCCTCCTAACTATGTCACCAAGTTAATTTATTTCTTGTTTTAAAAATTAGCATTTTTTTTGCTGTAAGATCAAGCTTGCTTTTCCTACTTGCTTTGAAATTAAGTAATAGTTTTACAGTTTTAATCTTATTCTTGAAAGTATATGCATACATCGTCGAAGAAATAAATTCCTTCTCTAATGTTTGAAATTAAGGCAGCTTTAAATGCTGAAAATATTTTTGCACTTGTTTTTAATCCAAAGGGATATTTTTTAAAGTGAAAAAGTCCTGGATCGCACATAAAGGTAGTCTTACGTCTGTCTTCTTTTTTCATTTTTAAATGGTAGTTACCAGTGTCAAATCAAAGACTGTTAAATATTAAGATGCCCCTATTTCTTCTATAATATCTGCTATTTTGTGTATGTGATAATTGTAGTTAGGTACTACGTCATTGAGTTTTCTGAAGTCTATTACGAGTCTGTATCTTCTTTGTCCGTTGGGTTCCAGCTTTTTTGGCACGGAGAAAATAGGTGCCACGTAAGAGCTCATGGAAAATTTAATTACTTCGTTTTCAAGCATTTCTTTGACTTGTATGTTTATTCCTTCCCTCAAGACAAGAGGTTCCTGAAATGGATTATATTTAATGGGGGTACTAGATGTTGCTGAGATGCTTAGCTTCATGAGGTCCATAGCACGTAAGCTTACATATTAAAGGTAAAATCTGTCAGCATACTTTACAATGACCTTTTTATGGTTGTCAACTTGTTGAGTTTGATGTGCTTAAGACATAATAAATTTAGAATCTTTCGCTTGCGTGGAGTTATGCTCAAGTTTAACGATGTGCTTAAGATTTTTTTATTTGTAATCCTTTGAGCATATTCTCCTTCTATTTGTTATTTGAGGTTCTTAATACGATTGTTGGTGCATTCTTCCGCTTGTATGATTTTCTGAGGGTTTTGTTCTTTTAAATATGTGCCTATCTATTTTTGCAATATTTGAAGTCCTTCTTGACATTCAGTACTGAGATATTTTTGAAAGAGGTTCAAATATTGCATGAGTTTATATAGCCTTTATTTTCGTGTCTAAGTGATTTTTCTAATTTTTTAAGGCCTTTAAAGAGTTCGTTTTTCATGTTACTTTTATTAGCATCACGATGTTGTGCCTATAGACTGTTGTTATGATTCTTAACTTTACTAATTTTGCAATTATCAGCAGTTTCGTAAAATTTTCTTACAGGGATAGAACTTTTTTGACTTTTGCATATAAATACCTGATTGTTGTTGAGTTTGAACTTTCGGATTTTTGTGTTATGGTTGTTTGTGAGCTGATTTTTTTGACTCAGGATTTTGGAGATTATTACAGAAGTTTTTGCATCTTGATTTCAGTCTTTAGCGTTCGTAAAGTAACTGTTTATTTCTCAATTTCAGATTTCAGTGTTTGTGATGTTAAATTTTATTTCATGATTTCAAATTTTACCTTTTGGAGTATCGCTTATTGTTTAATGATTTCGAATTCCAGTTTTTAGTATTTTGTTTTTTATTCCATAATCTCGAATTTTGGCATCTGGAATGTCGTTTTTTATTTCATGATTACATATCTTCAAGATTTTTTATAATTCAAGATTTCTTGTTCTTTTATTTCTAGTGAGTTCGAATTATGTGGTTTTTGATGGTTGTGAGTGAGAGTGCTCTGTTTTCTTAACATGTTAGAAGTTGTATAAAATACTTTTGCGTGTGATAAAATTTTTCACGCTGTTTTTAGGAATGCTTTGTGCTATTTTCTCCAGCTTCGATAGATATTACTTAATTTCTCATTTTTTTGTCATTTTCACAGGAATTGATTTGATCCTAAGAAGTACAAAATACGTCGTTCTTTATTGAACCGTATGTTTCGATAGGAAAATTATCTGTTATTATGTGGAATTCAAAGAAGCATTCATAAAAGTTTAGAATGATACACCCTTGCACTTTAATTTCTCCATTTGTTATGCATTTAAGGTTAAGAATGGTATCTTGAAGAATTATGACGTTAGGTGGAATGACGGATTCTCCAATTAGTAATGCTTTCACTTTGGTGCCAGAAATAAACGAGAAGGGTCAATTAATTTTATGGAATTTTATTGTTATGGTAGGTGTTTGGGTTTGGATATTCAGTAAGATGGTTTTGTTAACTATTGTCAGTTTAAGAAAGATGTTAGTGTTACAATTCTGGTTTCTCCCAAGCTCTTCTTTTGGAAAAAAACTGAATCGTTTTCCGATGCCTCTTGCCTAATTTTATCGTTGCAGGACTATTTTGTACATTCGCTTTTTCAGTGACCTTGTTTTATGCAACAGTTGTACGTTTTGTGATTGTTCTGATTATCATTTATTGGGATTGGAGTTTGTTGCTGCGTGTATTAGTTTGGTTTATAATTGTCTGATTGATTTGTAGGTGCAAGATTTGTAGGTGCAAGATTATTATGTAATAATTAACTCCACGACTCGCCTTTCTTTGGAGACTGACTGTATAACAAAATAAGAGAGTAGCTAGAACAATGTCTAGTGGTAGATAATGTAGCATTGTACAAGGGCGTGGCTTGGTAAGTGTCGGCTTTGCTAGCATTGAAGTGACACCAGAAATTGACTGCTGTGTGGCCTCGTCTCTCACAAATTTGGCATTTTTCTGGAGTTTGGATTAGGTTTACCTGTGCACCTTGACTTTGTTATGAGCTCTGATTTTTACTGTTTTTTGTAGATATTTCGGTTAAAAATACGCGAAGTCTCTATGAATTTCTTGAGCTTGAATTATGGCAGTATCAAAATAGTTTATGTTGCTCATACGTGCACAGCACATTCGTCCTAATCAACACATAAAACTGCGCTTAAATTTATTTACCCTACACAAATATGCGTTACGCGTATTTCTTATTTCACTCTAAATTCTCTTTTCCTCTCCCCATTAAGACCAACTTCTCATTCTGTCTCACCCATTTTCGGCATTGTTTACGTTCCAACGCTCGATTAACACTCAAGATGGATAACGCCTCCACTAATTGGTGTGCATTATTTGAAAGGAAGGGGGGTTGTGGGAGAGAGAAAAGGTAGCACTGCTAGAAAAATTCAGTAGCCCTTGTCCAGTCTGATACTTTTTTCTGTACAGAGTGATCTCCAGTTGTTTTTCTGAGAAATCATGTATGTAGCTTGTCTTGGGTAATTTTTGATTGTTTGAGTTTTAGAGAAGTTTTTCGTTGCATCGCGACGCATCAACGTGTTTTTTGCATCAATTCGTCTTTGTTCGTCTACATCTAGAATACAGCTACATGCAGCTTTAATAGTTACCACGTGCTGTTAGCACATACGGCGAAAATCCGCAATCGCAGAACCGTCGTACAAAGACGAGAAGGAGAACAGTGCAAACTCGCACTTATACTCACATTTATACACGCTTACACCTCTACATCTGCACATCAATTTAAATCAGGTTGATATTTATTGTTTTACTTAATTTTGTATCGGTCATCGTTTCCTTTTAGAGAGTTTTCTCGCAAGAGCTTCTTTCTTTAGGCCACAAATTGTATCTTCATCAGTGGCTTATAAATAGTGTTTTGTCTTTAGTTCCACCCAACCCATCCTATCCTTCGTGAATTAACATAGATGCGTTTAAAATTAATTTTCTTCATTTTTAGTAAAAAAGCTTCATATTTTAGCTGTTTACTTATTGCCCTTAGCTTTAGAAGTTTGTCCTGTGCTTCCGCATTATAGTGCTCTCTTTTTTGCACTTTATATTTTGTGTTTCATACTTGCTTTATGATTTCCCGATTTAATATCTTAGTAACAAATCAGATGGGCTCGTTGCTTAGACGCAGTCATTAGGGTGCGTGACCCTGACGTGATCAGATTACGTTTTTTTTTATTGCTGTCACGTGCATTCTCAAATTTTCGGTCGCTTCGTTTTGCTTGCGTTTAGAGGTTTCAACACATCATTTTCCCATCATCAAATTTTGAAGGGGAGTGAACAGCCACGAGGGCTATCATCGAGAAAGTTGCAGGAAGATTATCGTGGCTTCTGACATCGGCGTCAAGAAAGGTGATCTCACTTCCAGCTAGCACGTTTACAAGCAACAAAACTAAGTGTCCTATTTTTTTATTAAACGCTCTTTGCTGTAAACTTTCGACTTAATCTTTTTATCTCATTTTTTCTCTCTTTAACTAAATTTCTTTCTCTTTTGCCCACGCTTGATTTTCAAAGTTCAAGACAACTCTGATTTACATTTTCACTCTTTCTGTCTCTCCGTATTAACATTAACTATCTCTTTATCTCCCTTACGCCTCACTCGTAACTTTTTCTCGCTTTTTCGTAAAACTTTATGTCTCTGTCTGTATTGCACTCTTACTAAATTCTTACATACTTTTTTTTTTTTAACTCTGTCAACTTTATTTTTAGTTCAAGCCGTTACCTTTAAACAGTATCATTCTTTATTAGAGCGTTTAAATATATATCAATTTAATTAATTCTTTACATTTACTATAAGGTGCATGAAAATCAGAAGAAAGAGCATATCAATGAGTGTGGGAAATTCGATGCTTTATTTTTCTTGCGAGTGAGAGTGTTAGTGCGTGAAAGTAAAGTTTGTGTCAATCGCGCCAAAAAGGCCAGTAGGAGAGGTAGTAGTTGCTAAGGATCATGCGTCCCATGAATGCAAACTAGGACGAGAAGTACCAAAAACGGGGGAAGTAGGACACGCTCAAGCCAGCTAGCGTCAACGGTCACGTTCTCGGGCTTTTCGTTTTCTATTAAACGTTTTCACACGTCGTGTTGACTTTTTTCAGTATTTCCCAATTGTGGCGTATTTCTAACATCACTTCGTGTAGTGTCTTTATTACTTAGTTTTTTATTCTTATTTTGATTATCCGTGTCAAGGCTGCCGGGAGTAACATTTTTCTCACTAGTTGTAATTTTGTTGTGTGTCTAGTGGATTTCTTATTATTCCTAGTAGGGCTGTTTGTTGTTAGCTTTATAATTTTATCACGTAGTTAGCGTTTTCTTTAATTATTTTACGGGTTTTTCTGTGCCAAGTATTAATTTTTTTTCCTTATATTAAAGCACCTGGATTTATAATTCCATTATTGATCATCGACTAAACAAAATTGTCATGAGCCAAGGTCATTATGCAGAAACGCTTCATGCTAAAAGGACAGCTCACAGTGCTTGAGGCGTTAATTGTGACTGAACCGTTTGACACGGTGGAGGATTGGCTGAGATTTCATCGCATAAAGGAATTGGTTAGCTCGTAGGGAGAGCTAAATGACGAGCTCAAAGTGATCGACCTCGATGATGCGCATACAAACAAGATGAGGAGTATTAGCGAGTGATATTACACGATAGTAGTGAGACTTTAGCCAACATTTGCGGCAGCTGATGCTCAGTCAGACTTGACACCCAGTGGCAATCCCTTAGCATCGTCATCCTTTATCAAAAAGCAAAAGCTTCTAAATTAATTTTGGGCGATCGAAGAGGTAAAGGACGAAGCTCGAGTAGGTAACAAAGAATCTTTATGCGAGCGTCACTACACTTAAAAGACGATGCAGGGTCGAAGTGGGCTATATATTGTTTGTCTCCCATTCGATGAAAAATCACCAAACTTAGGGAATTCTCGCACACGAGCCTTGCGGTGTTTTCATGCGATGCGGCGAAAATCACAAGTGAACGGCGAGCTTAACCGTGAATATACGAAGGTACTCGACGAGTACATAACTCTCGGACACATGACGCTAGTGCAGAATGAGCTTACATGTAAATGTAACTTAACCCATTATGCCGTTGGAAAGTCATCGAGAAATACGACTAAGGTATGCGTAGTATTTGACATTTCCACGAAAACCGATCGAGGTATATCTCTCAATCAAAAATTGTTAGTTGAGCCCATCATTCAGCCGAAGCTTCTCGAACACTTAACGTGGTTTCGGTCATATACATTTGTTTTAACTGTGAATACACAGAAGATGTATACGCAGGTTTTGGTCCGTCCCGATAACCGGCAACATCAGCAAATTTTTTTGTACCACGGGAAGGAAATCATGGTGTCCAAGCTGAACACAGTTAGGTTGGGATTTGCGTTCACTTCATATCTTACGATATGCACCCTTCACTAAGTAGCTAATGACAAAGAAGCCAATTTTCCACGAGTGGCTGAAATCTTGAAACGTGATCTATATGTTGATGATCTTTTTACAGGCGCAGATTTAATTGAAGAGCTGTCAAGTGTACGTGATGTAACTATTGGTATCTTGGGGCGTGGTAAATTAAACATTTGGCAGTAGGCATCTAATCATCAACAAGTGTTTGATATTCTAGATCGAAAAATTTTTGAGAGTAATTGTGCTTTTAAAATGGAATCAGTTACGAAAACACTCAGAGTAGCATGAAATTTGCTCTCGGATACATTTATGTATACAGTTAAAGAGGTAAAAATTCCCAGGGCAATTACAAAACGCCACATACTTTCAGAAAATTGCGAAGATTTTTGATTCACCAGGTCTATTGGGTATAGTAGTGTTGTACGTGAAAAATTTAATTCAGGATTGCTGGAAACAAAAATATGACGGGGATGAGTCTGTACCACAAGAATTACATTCGCACTTCACACTGGGTAGAGTTCGTGGGTCAACTTTCCTGCTTACGCAATTTTTCGATCAATTGAAATCTTCTTATTTACAAGCGTAGAAAAATCGAGTTACATGGCTTTTGCGATGTTAGTCAGGCGAATGACGGTGCATGTATTTACTGGCGTTCACTCAATTGGTACGAAAATTGCGTAGTGCGTCTGGAGTGAGCTAAATCGCGAGTAGTGCTAGTAAAATTAAAAACGATACCACAGCTCAAATAATGCAGTGCGCTTCTTCTCGTTCATTTGTTTAAGGAAGTACGTCCAGTGCTCAATTTTAAAATTAATCGAGTAGTTTTGTGGTCAGATTCGACAGTTGTTCTGCATTGGTTTTTAAAATCACCTGAAACTCTTAAAGTGTTCGAAGCGAATCGCGTTGTGGAAATTCAAGCGCTGGACGTGGTGTAGGAATGGATGCACGTGCAAACGAAAGATAATCCTGCCGATGGGCTTCTGTGAGGTCAACTGTCGATCGAAATTTAAAAAAACTAATTTTTTCGAAGCAGTCCTGCGTGGCTCAAACGTCTTGAAAAAAAAATTGCCTAAACCAATTTTAACATTACTGAGCGAATTACTGAAATTCAAAAGTAAGGCATATTTGATAAGAAATGCAGGGATAGTAATTTTTTCGCGATTTTCTTGTTATTTGAACCTAGTAAACTTATTTGATTTTTGTCTGCGGATTAGACAGGCTAACAAGTTTAAGGGACAAAATATCAACGTGGAATAGAAGTGCGAGGCTGAGTGAGTAATATTCCGTAGGATACAAAAGGATCAATTTTCAGATGAGATCGAGTGCTTAGCTTTGTTAGATTCGGCAAGAGATTCTCGTTTATCAGCCTTTGATCCCTTTGTCGATGAACATGGTCTTTTGCGAGTGAGTGGGAGATTAAAAAACTCGAAAATTTCTTTCGATCAAAAATATTCGATTCTGTTACCATCGCGCTATTATTTACGTATTTTAGTATTCACGATGCTCATCGATATACGTTGCATGCAGAAATTCAAACATCACTTCACAATCACACAGCAATTTTGTCTTTTAGAGGAAAAACAGCAAGTTAGAGATGTCGTACAAAAATGCGAGGAGTGCGTGCGAAATCAACCAATGCCCATGCACTTGGTACTTGAAGTACATCCACGAGCTGCAGCATCCACGAGAATGGAGTAAATCAAATCATGAAATTCAAGTTAATATTATCGTTTTACTTATCTACAAGAATTAACCGTGCATGCGCTGGTGGTTGGGAGTTGTCGTCAAGATCAACCCAGGTGCCAATAGCATTACTCGAGACGTCACCGTTAAAATAGCTCGAGGGAGATTAAAGCGCAATGTCACGCAGTTATGCCTACTACCAATTTCTAGTTCGCAAAAAACTTTAACATCAATCGTATCGTAATCTGGATAATTGTATCGAAAACGAATTTTGTACATATGTTATATAGTTGTCCATTCACACAAGTACAGAATCACACACACACATACAATCGATCTAATCAAAGGAGGTAGATCGACTACATTATCGAACGAGGAATGCTTGCGACTTACGTTTTTGCTTGCTACCCTCGCAACTGGGGGAGCATGTTTAGTTGAACGCGACTAAATCGAGTACCATCACGTGAGCGGAGGAAGATCAAAGCTAACAGCATATTCGTCCTCATTGATATATAAGACTGCTTAAATTTATTCAATTCACGCACATATGCATTTCGCGCGTTTCTTATTTTGCTCTAGATTCTCTTTTTCTTTGCCCTTTAAAATCAATTCCTCAGTCTGTCTCGCCCATTTTTGGCATTGTTTGCGTTCCGACGCTCGATTGACACTAAAGATAAATAACATCTTCGCTATTTGGTGCTCATCATTAGAAAGAAAAGAGGGTTTAGGTAGAGAGAAAAGGTAGCACCACTAGAAAAATTCGGTAGGCCTCGTCTAGTCCGATACTAGCCTCTAAACAGAGCCGAGTTCAGTTGTTTGTGTGAAAAAACGTGTACGTAGCTTATCTTGGATAATTTTTGCTCTTTTTCGTGTAAATCTATAATACAGCCGCGTGCCACGTCAATATTTACCACATGCTGTGAGCATTCATGGCAAAAATAAGCCGTCGTAGAACCGTCGTACAAAAATGAGAAGGAAATAGTGTGGACACGCAGTTACACGTACACTCTTTTACATTTACACCTTTACATCTGCACATCGGTTTACAACAAATTATTATTTTTCTTTTTATTTAATTTTGCAACAGTTATTTTTTTTTCTCTTAGGAAGCTTGCTCACAAGAGTTAACAGCTTTGAAATACAAATTATATCTATATCAGTGGCTCACACATAGGGTTTTTTCACTTACTTCAACTCAACCCATCCTATCCCTCGTAAATTAACGTAGATGCATTTAAAATCAATTTTTTGTCATTTTCTGTAAAGAAGTTTCGTATTTTAGCTGTTTAATTATTGCCCTTAAATTTAGAAGTTTGTCCTGTTCTTCTGCATCATAGTGTTGCCTTTCTTGCGTTTTGTATTTTGTACTGTGTATTTGCTTCACAGTTTCCCGATTCCATATCTAAGCGACAAACCATATGGCTTCGTCACTTAGACGCAGTCATTAGGGTGGCATAAGATATCTGTGCCACAGTTTATTGCTTTAATTAATCTTGGGTGGTGCGTTGTACTATAATAAAAGAAGAAATAACGCTTTTTTTTAGTTGTCTAACGCCCGTAGTTCACCCATTATTTAATGCAATGTATTTGTTGATCCAAAAATGTTTGTAAAAAATATTGCTATTTCTTTGAGGGTGTCAAAAATTTTTTTTTTGGTGGAGAGTAATGCTACTCCTGAGAGTCATATTTTGATTGATTTTACTAAATTGGGTTTGCTTCTTTTTTAGAATCACGTGGTATGCTTTTCTGTAGCCGTCTAAAAAGGTTAAGAGTGGGATGTTTGCCCCGTTATATATAGGTATTATTTAGATTGTGTCTTTTATAGATAAATTGCAAATGGGTGCCAAAGTCAAATTATTAATGTAATACAAGCTATTTGTTGTTTGAAAAGGGGAGCTTGATCAAGACTTTTTTAAAAACTGGAGTGATTATTGTGAGTTAAATCGTTGGAGTTATGATTTTTAGGTATTCTTATAATTTTGGGAAGTGTGCCAGTGCTTAAAGTGTTAGTGACCTTGTTTCCAGTTGATTTAGTTGTATTATTGCCTACTAAAAACTGAAATTCATAATTTGTTTTATCAGGGTTGATGAACTGTGAGGCTTTTGTTTATAATAAAGGTTCACCTGGAAAGATTTTAACTATTTTAAGTAGTGAACGTGTACATCGAAAGCAATATGGAGCAAATTATTCTTGGCTCGACAAAGAGACATATTTGCGTTGTTATAAATAAAAGGCAGAATTCGAAACTTTTTAAACCAAGATTATCAGAATTGCTGAAATAAAAACATATATATATATGAACTATTTAGAAAGTGCTATAAACAACCTTTATTCTTAAAGTTAATAATTTAGAGACGTAAGATAAATGTATAAAGAAAAATTATAAATGCCTTATTAATGGAAGCTTTTTTGACAACGTTGACAAGAAAAAGAAATACGTTACTAATAAGTAAACTGTGTTTTGAAATACGAAAAATGCTAAACTAACAAGATGCTTCTAAACATGATTTGAAGTGCAGACAGAAATTATGACTCACAAGTTGCGAGATCGGATGGTGTTGGTTGAATGCAAGTTGACAGTAGGCAATTGTAATGGTACTGGCAAGACGGCCCCAAACTTATATTTAAACTATAACATGCTGGCAAGGCCCGACAAAAAAGTTGCAGCAAAGCAGAGCGAGCAGTAACGGCTACGTGGGAGCGTCTTGTTAGATTGATCGACGATGCTCAAGAGCGCTTCGCAGCTCTTAAATTCTACTCTGTGTCTCCCGAAACCAACGAAAATTGGAGCAGGGTGACACTGACACTACAACAATGACTATTTATGAGCCAATACTAGGGTATACGTCTATTAATATTTTCAACGATTTACCGGTTTTAGTGTCTCGTGCCAAACAATCAGTGCCACCGTCGATGCCCCACTTTCCCGCGATGCCACACTTATCTCGCCCTACGATTAAACCAACAGAACTTCAGTTCACCCTTACAGCTCTTATTTATTAATAAAGTAGGGTATTAAGATCTTATTTTAAAACATCTTTAGTGACTTTTATGTCATTCGTTAAAAGTTTACTAATTTTTTGGTTGAAAATGGCAATAGCATTTTTCTTCTGAATAGCATTTATGATTTCCAACGAATTTTTATTTTAAGTATGCGAATCTTTTGAGATATCAGTCATTAATTCGTCTTGACAAGCACTCGTAACGATTTCCGTGTCTATTATTTTTGACAGAGATGCCACTAATTTTCTTGATTTGGGGAGCGTTTGCCTAGTTAATACAGTCAGGTAAGTCTTCTTGTCTCATTTATAAATAAGTCAAACAATCTGATACAGTCGGTTGTTTTTTGCAGTAAAAGTAAGTTTATTTCTGCTAACATAAGTAAGAAGAATTTTGAGTGCGTCAGCGTTGTGGTTATTTATAGTTACTATGCAAGAGGTAGTGATTTTTGAGAACGAGCTTTTGTTACGTCGTGGCTCTTGGACATAACTTTAGTGCTCGAGTATTTAAATGCAGCGTGCAGCGTTCTGACAGCAAATGAGTTTGTGTTTAGCAGCGTTTTGGAGGTGGTTAAAATATTGAGGGTATTTTAAGGTATTTTATCAGTACCTTTACGAGTAATGAAAAATTAGCAGCTGACAGCTTTCCTTGTTAGCCAGTGAAGTAGATTGCATGTTAAGCTAGTAATATATAGTAAAAAATAAAAAGCTTAATTGAATACTGAGCAAAACTTGATTTAATAATTTACAAATATTATATTGACAACTTAAACAATGAGACGAACATTTAACAACACAACTCACTTTCGTCAATACTGGCTACTTGTTTCTTGGTTGGTGGTCTCTTCAGTAACGAGAAGAAGCTCACAGGGTGCAGTTCTATTTCAACCCTAAATCGGATCGATAATCGGGGGTAGGACCGGTGGTAAGTCCAGGAGTGGAGGTAAACTTTATTAACATATTTTAGGAAAAAAGGTGTGGCTGCATGTGTAAGCCAGATGTTAAATTCAGCAAGGGTGGATTGAAGGAGTGGGAATGTCTGGTGAGCACGCAATCGATCGAGGTCGTCAGGTGACGAATACCATATTGTATTTGTTACCTACAGTGGGTGGACGTCACCAGACGTGACCCTACTTTTTTTTCATGGCATGACAAGTTTAAATGAATGCAAACACACTTAAGCATTTACACATACACACACGCGCGCGCACACACACACACACACACACATGTGTGAAAATATGTATAAAAAGCGATTTTGCGAACACAGACATGTGTAATGATATATAACGTCACGAGGCAGTAAGGTGACTGATATATAGCCACTTAAAGTGTGGACGCGTTGTAGCTGATAGTGCCACATGGTATTAAAAATCAGCATTGAGAAAACCACTAAACGTAAACAGCGTGGCATTGCCATTTTTCATCTTGCTTTTGTGAAGGCTGTTACTCGCACTGTGAGAGCAGTAAGATGGAAGAGAGCCAGTGCTCTTAACTGCAGTCAAATATAAAACGCGAAAATTCAAAACCTTAAATTTATCAGATAACCACCTATCACCAATACCCTAAGCACCTAACACCTAATGACTGGGAGCGCTTTCTGGCCACTTTAATTATTAATGAAATTTCAATTAATAATTCAGTTGCTTAATCACCACTCAAAAAAGTGTTCAAAAATTAGATAATAACGCATGTACCTATTACATAGTGACCAAGGGCACTCACTGGCTACTCCAATAAATAATAAAATTTCAATAAATATTTAAAATTACCAGTATATATGACCAAGTAAACGCTCGCTTATTCCGCGTTACATCACACCTTTCGTTTTTAGAAGACACATCATCCTTCTTACGAAGACGCTTGGATCTTCGTGGTTCCTTGTTTTCGGGCTAAACGCTGACCATCTGTTCGGAGTGTCTTTTTTAAGTTTTGCCTAGAGCCACACTAGAGGGTAAAAGACATTTTACAGTCTCATCCTTTACTCCCTTTTCATTACTAACGCTATAGTCATTCGTCATTACGAAATCGCCCTCTTGAAAAAATGGTGAACGAGAGCTACTGCTTCTCGTTGTTTGATCATGTTGTTACTTTGTGTCTCTGTTTTTTATACTAGAACGTAATAAATCAAAAAAGCTTGCATTTCCAAAAAGGAAAATCTTTATAGCATCATCCAGCGTTTTTCTCTTTTAACAATCTTTATTACTTTGTCTTCGAAAAGACCTACTAAATTTTCTGCAGCACTGGTAGTAGCTGTATCATACGGTGGCAGGAAGTCATAATGAATTTTCAATTCTCTGAAAAAATCATTGAAAAGCACACTTGTAAATTGAAGTCTGTGGTCCATGACCCATTGTTATGGCAAACCCCATGTTAAAAATATACTCTTAAATTTATTAAGTTATTTATCTGCGCTACTGTTGGATCTTAAATCATTATTCTTTGGCTACTTGTAATGTGCATTAATAATAATAAGAAACATACAGCCCAAAAATAGCCCAGTAAAGTCAGCATAAATTCTTTTTTATACTGTATCTGGCAAAGTCAATGGTGTTAAAGGCCATGGGCATGGGGTGGCTTTTTTCATTCTTCTAAGCATGTTTAAAATGTTTTTACTAACGCGTCTATATTACGGTCAATATTTGGCCACCAAACATACGAACGTGCCATCATTTTGATTTTAACCATGGCAAAGTGTGACTCGTGTAATTCTTTCAAGACTACCGAGCGTTATGATTCTGGAATTACTACTCGACAACCCCATGGCATGCAATTTTCTTTAACCGTTAATTCTAATCGTTTTTTTAAATATTTTTTCCTCCACCGTTACATTTTTAAAGCCCGTAGGCCAGCCTTGAGAAGTAAATCGTTTAATGTTTGACAAAATTTTATGTTTTTTTGTTTCGGAGGCGTTCTCTTGAGGATCTAAAATACATTATTTCTTATAAATATAATTTACGGGTGGAAAATCAGTTTCAAAAACATTCGTATCTTTGTTTAGGGGCAATGGCGATAACGCGTCACAATTTACACTTCACTCCAACTTAATGTATTGTATTTTATATTTAAATCCGGACAAAAATATGGCTGTTGCCGTAAGCGACTGGCAGCAGTTAAGGGAATTCCGATATTTAGATTAAAAATGTAATGCAAGGAATTGTGGTTGGTTTGCAGTGTGATTTTCTTTCCAAAAATATAATTATAAAAACGCTTGAAACCAAAAACAATGGCTCCTGCTTCTTTGTCTATAATAGTGCGTTGCATTTCTTTTAAGGGAATCTTTTTGGAAGCGTATGGGATTGGTCGCTCTGTTCCATTTTCATATACATGTGAAAGCACTGCTGACAGATCATAAGCCAATGCGTCGCATGCCAGTACTAAGGGTCAACTAGCATTATTATGAGTATTAACTCGTGGCAAAATCACTTCTTTTTCACCCACATGAATGCACGCTAACACTCATCCGTCTATTTAAAAATTTTTTTATCTGCGCATTCGTACAATGCATGAAAATTCTTGGCAAGATGCTGCAAAAAACGTGAATAAAATTTTATAAGTCCTAAAAAAGGTAACAGTTGCTTTTTGTCATTTAGGCGAGATGCTTTGACCATCACTGCTACTTTTGTTGTTGATTCATGCAAACCTGTTTTGTCTATAAGGAACCCGAGTAACTTTAATCTTGTCTGCATTACTTTACACTTTTTTTTTCTCATCCGTCAATTACAATTTTGTAGCCACTCGCAAACTAATCACAAATTTTCTAAGTGTTCTCTATTATTCCGTCCTGTTACATAGACATTGTCTAAGTAAGCAACAGCTCCTGGAGTACCTTTAATAACAGTCTTGATTATTGATTGAAACTCGCCAGGGCAGACTGATACCCTCACTGGCATCTTTGTATAATCATAGGAACCCTTATGCGTATTATTTGTCAGATTTTTTTTACCGTTTTCAGCAAGTGCAATCTACATGTGCGCGTGTATCATGTCTAACTCAGTAAATTCTTCATAGTTTTGTAACGCTGCAAAAACTTTTTCTGTGTGCAGTAATGCATTTCTACTTGTTACCATATTTTAATTCAAAATAAGCTCAAAATCACCTAAAATGTTCAATTTTCCATCACTTTTAACTATAAGTATGATTGGTGTTGCTCATTTGCTTGCCTCTGTCAAAATTGAGTGCCCTAGTTCAATCAAACGCTTTAGTTCTGTGTCGATAAGTTCTTTTATAGCGAATGGAGGATGTCTAGCCTTAAGAGGAATTGGTGTGGAATTTTCCTTCGATGGTATGGACATAGCACCTTTAATAAATATGCCCATCGTTGTACCGAAAAGTAAACAAAATTCTTTAGTTAATTGCTCTTCAATATCTGTTAAACTTAATACTCTATCATTATGCTTATTTAAAGAAACTAAGTTTTCTAAAGGCCATAATCCGAGTTCTGCAAGCCATTGCCTGGCTACTAATAAAGGCCTGAACCAGGCAAAATAAAATAAGATAACTTGCATGATTCATTACCCAGCTCGATAAAGATTACCTAGTGTACCTATAAGCAGTAGTACATGCGTTTCATACCCATATAATTTACTGTTCATTTTGCTTGATATTAAAATTTTGAACAACAGATTTTTTGTTTCCTCTAAAATCACAGTAACATATGTACCTATATTTACTTTTAACTTTACTTGTAAAGAATGAATTTAAAATTTCAAACACATACGATCTGCTACCGATTTACCTGTGATATTTACTTTTAAAATTTTATTTTGTTTAAAATTACTTGAATATTTACTTCACTCTTGATTTTTACAGAAGAAAAATTACCGATCGCAAGCAAATTGCTTTGTCCATCGTCCTACTGACTCTTTTTTTATTCACTGTCCTTCTCAATAAAGTTAATTGCCAGTGCATATTTATTTTTCAGTTAATACGCTGCTTCTCGATGTCCTTTTCTGTTACAAAAATTGCAGACCTGGAAACGATGTACACAAGACGATGATCGGTGATTCAACTTGCGACAGTAATAAAAATCAGTTGTGTGTTGTTACCTATGTCTTACGTAGGTTTACCTTTTTTTCGTATATTAGATTATCTCACATTTTTTATCTGCGTATCAAACCTGCTTAAATTTTTGGAACTTCAGCCTTTTAACATTAAAGTTTCTTGTTGTTTAGGATTTTCCATTGAAACTTCACTGGCGTTGATTTCAGCGCTTTTTATAGCTGTTGGGTCTTCTAAAACATTTTTAAACGTTGATCCTGCATTTTTTAAATAATCCCACTTTAGTATGCATTATTCTTCATGTAGCACACGAATTGGTCTCTCAATGCTATATTGAGCTCCATAAAATTGCAATGAAGAGCTAATTTTCTTAATCTTACTGCAAAGTCAGCTACCATCTCTGTTAGTTCTGTGCACAAACTTCTTACTAACTTATAAGCCTTTTTATCTAACGTCGTAAGTAAGACCGCTGTTTTCTACACTTGTCTTTAACGTTCTTTGCTAAAAAATGTATTTCTAGTCGCTCAATAAAAGTCTCCCAATTACTTTTATTGAGACAAAATTCTAATTTTGTTTCCAAAGTTGCACTCATTTCATTCTCAGACTCTAGTTTACCGTGATTTTTTCCATCTATATCACTTCTAGTCCCTGCGCTTTCTTCCTTTTTTACTGCCTAAACTTCTTTTCGTTTTACTGCACTTTTTAATCATTTTCACAAGTTGTCTGGTTTTCGATCTTGCTTAAGACTCACACCATGTTTGATCAGTTCCTCTATTACTTTTCCATTTTTTAATTTATACATTTAAATTATTTGCTCATTTTCACTCATTGCATCGCATCCTTGTCGCCAATATGATGTATCAATAGTTTATTGGGTTTAACAAGTAAGTAGACATAACTTCAATGTAATAATATATACGATTTAGAGTACGTAAAAGACACAGTGTAATAAGAGCCGTATACCTGCCAACATCGTATTCAAAGCGCTCGTAACGCTATGCTAGCTGCTATTACAATATCGATAGATAAGCTGTTACTTGGTCACGTGACTATGTTAACGGCCCATATTTTGCGTTACATTACACATGGTACTACTGCCGATGTTGAAGTGTATATATGGTTAGAGTAAGTGACGAATGTGGACTTGACGTGCTTTTGGAATATGTATAAATAATAGTGATAAGTTATGTAGACGTTTGGACAACTTAGAATAAAGAAAAGAAACAGAACAACGTGACCAACCCTGATGCTGCATGCTCGTTTTTAATGGCGCACTGACAAGCTTATTTAGGTACGGACTTGACGTATATTACTGTATATTATGTGACGTGCGGCAAACCAGCATTTTCTCTTTTGCTACGTTCCGAATTAAAAGTTGCCTGCGTACTAGAAAACGCCCGTCAGGAAACACTTATTAGGACGTGTTCTTTATACCTCTGTACTCTGATACATAAGAATTAAGTGTTTTCCTCTGTTTTACTAGGTGGCCCTTGACTTAACACAAATAAAATATAACCATGAATTTAATTACTAGCTGAGCACGTGTTTACTTAAGAAAAAAAAGAAGGATAACTTTTAACACGTTTAGATCTAAATGTAACATTTAATAATTTCAATGGAGCATTACCATTATATGTTATAAATTAACTTTGCTTTAAATCCTCATGTCATTATTAACTTATATCATTATTTGATATAAATGCATCTTATTCTCATTGTGCCTAGGTATTCTCACTATTTAAGTTTTGCAAGTGAAAAGATTTGTAGTACAGCAACTAACTTACACGTTGACACGTGTAACTTTATTTACACATTTGGATATTTAGACAAAATTCTATGAGTTTGGCTCAAATAACGTTGACGACCCATGTGTTATATTACTATCCTTTGCAGGTGTTAATTTTTAAAATTCTCTTCAAATCTTTATCAAAGGACCTACGATTCTTCTAAACGGTTTTTAATACTTAATTTGAACTTTTAAATTTAATGAGTTATTATAATTAAATCAATCAAAGCTTATAAGTCTCAAATTTAATCATAGGATTAGTATTCATACTCTCATCTTCTGTAGGAGTGAGGACACAAAAACCCTAAAAATTTTTCATTGATTAGGTTAATACTTTTGTTCAGGGCTGTAGTATCTATTGTCAATTGTGTACTATAAATGATAATTAAATTTTCACAGAAAATGTTATTCAGTGTAGCTCAGATTTTGTTAACGATCCTGTTGTAACATTTTCTTCTTTGGAAAATGCTAAAGTTCAAATCTTTTATAAATTATTCTTAAGTAGAGCCAAAGTTTTTAAGATCATCGCAATGACGTTTCTGGATTTATTATATATTTTATAAAATAAATGATATTTAACAAAGTTAAATTTATAAGGGTAAAGTAATGTAACAAACGGCTCATTCTTATTTTGTTGACAAGTATAAAGACCTCACAAATTCTTCATGGATGATGTTAATACTGTGTTAATGGACTTAAAATAAATCTTTATTCGCTCAGTACATGTTAATTCTAATCTGTTGAGAAATGTTCATTCTAACTGAATAAAAAAAAAAATCATCACAATACGTACAAGCTTTATAAAATTTCACTTTTTTCCTTCAAATCTTATTGATTAACTGGAATCTATGTGTTGATTTGATTTTTTTTTTTATCACTTTAGATCTTCACTCTATGATTAGAACCATTAGTTTTTGGCATGTAAAATAAGAACCTTTTTTTGTAATCCTTTTTCGTTAACAGTGTAGAAATAACAAATGTTGTTTTGCGGAAATATTTTACTATTTATTTGAAAAAAAGTGTGAGTAGTTAAAATTGGGATGTCAGGTTTTGTAATGATTCGATTTCTCCATTTTTTGCAAATACTTGAAGAAAGTATGACTTATGTCAATAACAAAGTGTACGTATTTTTTATAAGACGGTACTTTTCTATCAAGTAGCGAACTTTTTTGTAATCTGATTGATTTTTATTATATGAGGACGCATTATTAGGGAATTTTGCAATGTATTTGGTTTATTGACGTAAGACAATGGAAAGCCGTTTCTTAAATGTGTTGCGCAGTATTCTAAGTACGATAAAATCAAAGACAAAAACCAAAAATGTTTCAGTAAATCATACATATTAATAATTATGTTTGATTTATTCAGGAAACATAATCCGACTTTTTAGAAAACAACAATAAAATCAATTTTTTTAATTTAACACTACATACGATTAACGGTCACATACAGTATAGTATTTTTTATAAGCCGACACACACTGACAGTACTATACATAATACTTAAATCCATTCTTTCTCACATAAAATGTCTGCATATTACAGTTTTATTTATTGACTTCTCTCCATACCATTTGGTTCTATTAATTATAATAATGAATTAAATATTATCAAACAAATAGCATACAACAATGGTTATAATCCCAAAGTTATCGATAACATGATTAAGGATATAAAATATAAAATGGCTATAAAAGAAGTATTTCCCTTACCCGTAAGGGAAAGTGATAAGTACTTTGTTATCACATATAATGTAAATTTATCAGAAAAATTGAAAAATCATTTTAAAAAATATAACTTACAAATAGTGTTTAAGTCTAATAAAAGTCTACCATCAGTCATTAAAAACATTAAAGGCAAAACAGAAAAATAAGAACTAGGTCTTGTGTTTACAAACTAACTTGTGAATCTTGTAACTGTAAGTTTATAGGACAGACGGGTAGATCTTTTAAATATGTTATTAATGAACAGAAAAATGCTTACATAAAAATATTAGATAGTTCTAGTTATGCTACCCATATTTATGACTGTAATTATGCTTACAATAATAACTTTAAGAATTTGCATACATGTGAGAAGCATTAAAAGCCTTATTTTTTAGAAGCATAAGAAATTAATAAATTGAATAAATTCAAACGTATTACTAAATGATATGCTAAACCTTAATATCTCGCCTTAAATAAATTTAGAATTAGAATAATATATGTGTATTTTTGTATGTGTATGTTATCGTTATTGAGAAAATAATTTAAAAAAGCTTTATGACTACAGAGAAACATACGGTATTAATACCAATTACTAATTTTTTCTTAAACAAAATATGTATATGATTACTAGTAAAATCAGCTTTGCATTTTTTTTGTTAGGTATGAACCCTTAAAGGTAAAAGCTCATTATAAGTTGACGTACAAGCAAATGATGCGAAGAGCTAGAAGATGAAACATTCCTAAGACCCCTATGACCTTGCGTGATTCCCACGATGCACAAAAAGAGTATCTACCTCCGCAATATGTGAACAAAGCTTTTATGGCAATCCATATTTTTCGACGAGACGTATTTTCAAGAATTATTACTTCTAGCGAAGTAATTTATTAATGATACACCAATCAAAAATAAGTTTTTTGCGATTCGGGACAGATTAATGACAGTGTTGCTTGACGATCAAAATAATGTAATAGTGAATTACATTGACAATGATCAAGACGTGTCATTTGGTAATTTTTGAGTACTAAATAATACTTTAATTATCATTACTCAACGCTTAACTCACTAAGTATTACTGTTTCGATTTCCTTAATAAGTGACTAATAATTTGCTTTGTAAATTTACTTACCTTGCTTTGTACAGAGTATTTTTAAAAATTATGTCTTAGAATTATTCCGTTATATATAAGCTAACATAATCACATAAACGTGTCATGACACTTTAAGTATAGTATAGATTGAAAAAAAAACAGAAAAAAAAATACAAGCATTTAAAAAAAAAAGAGTTATTTCTTATTTTGCTTTGCTAACATTATCTATAATGACGACTCATTGCATGTACAAAGTATTTATGTGCAGACGGCAACAAACCAATAAAATATTTTTTTAATACAAAAAAACTAACGTATAAAAATTGTGCAGATGGGAAACAAAAGTAAATAAATTATCAGTGAGATTCGAAAGCTGGCAAGTTTGGCTAAGGCAAAAGACTAATCCCGTGCAGCTATCGTCGATTGTACTCTTACCTTATAAGATGTCATATTTAAGTTGTGAGAAGTGGGTGGGGCTAAGGTTAAAGGTCTGGGTAGAGGCGCTCTCCCACTACAGCTTGCTCTATGGAGAGAGGGTGATTGCACATGGTGCATGCGATGAACTCCCAAAAATCTATGAGTCTTGGTGTCAAACATAATATTCTAAAGGCAAGGACTTCTGACTGTTTGTTTCATGATATACAAGTAAGCATACATATGGAACTATTTTGATGATAATATGGTATTGACAAAATTGTTATTTACTGATTTATTTTAGAGTTTTATAAAACAAATTGACCAATTTAGGTATCTGAATCGAATATAACAATATACTGGACAAGGCGAATGCTGCATTTCACTTGCCTAGATTAACACAAGCCTTTTGTTAAAAGTAGTTTAGTAGCTCTTCCACAACGATATTTGGTAATTTGTTACAGATGCTTGCTTGTATAAACAGTGCCACGTTATACAATTTTAATTATATTTAGTGTACCTACAATACTTGGCTGTGTAGAAGTATCTGAGTGCACTATAAAATACGGGATCAAAGTTTTATATTAATTAAACATTTTTTCGTCAGATGTAGATGCAATTATGTCTGAATTGGATCAAAAAGTTAAAAAGACACTTTTACCTTACTTTATTTTTTTTTGTAGTATGAATGACATTGAGTCATTTTAACTGTATACCCTTTAAATACAGGTAACTAATTCATGTTTATGCACTATTACAATATCGTAACGAAAAATCTTATATTTTAATTCGTTATATGTGACCAGAAGTAGTTATTTAAAAAAAAGTTTAGTAAGTGTCTAAATAAACTATCACATCTCCTAATTTAACATCTGCTCTGTAATAAGGGTTTAGGCTGTTCTCATATGTCTAGTATCTAATTTAGTACAATGTCATTTGTTGTGAAGACTTTCAGCTTTTTGTAGTCTCCGTACATTTAAACATTAAAGCTATTCTTATGTACTTGTTAAGTCTGTACTATAGCACTGCAACAATATCTGTTCTTATAGATCAACGTATATTTATTTGTCGTAGTAATTACTAATAGCACACTGTGTTAATTTGCATGAGGCAAAATACCATTTTTAGAGCAATGAAATTTTATGGTTACCCACTTAATTTTGAATAATAAAGACCCTTCGTTAATGCAATAGTCTTAATCTACCTGGACAATTGCGAACAGTTCAATAATGCACAGTTAGCATGCAGAAACTGCTGTTGGCGGTCCAAACAGACTATACGCCTAAATCCATGAAAAACTAAAAACTTCAACCTTAAAATCTAGTATGTTCGTTGATCACTCCACTGTGTCTACACACACATTACTTCCAATCATAAATTTGTTAATTCACCAAGCAGCTAATATTAAATAATTTAATGTGATATCTAGTGTCTACACTAACATTTAATAAAAAACAAAATTTATTTATACTCCTGATCAAAAGATAGAGAAGTATCCCAAGTGGTTCATCCCCATAAACAAAATAACCTAAGACCATAAAAATCCCAATTACCTAATAACCCAACATGCTCGAACGTATGCATTGACTGTGATTTATTAATTAATTACTCAATTTTCAATAAACCAGTTCTTGACCGAATGTTTATTAAATAAATAAACAAATATTTCACCTGCTTAATTCTCAAACATTTAAAGTACCTGAATGTTCAGTAGATAATAAGTTAATCAATTAACTGACAGTAAGGAGGTACAGGTCCAATTGTTTTATTAAATAACGAATTCTATTCCTGGGACCTAATCTCTAAAAGACTCGATACATACGCCGTACTGTCTGCAATGTTTATGAGTTTATATTAGGTGCACACATAATGTATTAGTCAAATAACGCTGATCACGTCACGAAATTTTCCAAATAACATTTGTAAAACGTTATAAAAACAGAATTTGACTTTTTTTCTATAGTGTTACAGCGGTTTTTGAGGAGTAATATTTAAGTACTGTGTATAATCGAGATATACAAAATTTTTTCATACCAACTTGGTCCCTTAAAATATTATTTATTGCTCAGTTGTTGCCTTCGTTAATTATTTCCAGGATTTTCAAAAAAAAATTAACACTAAACGAACCATTGTTTAGAGATGTATACGCATTAATGAATAAAAAGATTGAATGATTTAGTTTCGAAGACTAGAATAATTACTTAAACCATAAGAATGACAAATATTTCTTTCCATATTATTAGAACTGGCATTGTTTTGAGTGCGTTGTATACATGTATATATGATTTTTAACCCAGTTTTTTTGATCTCATGCCAAAATCTCACATGAGCTTCTCACACAACTTTCTGACATACTTTTCTCACGATTACTTTTTGCGTTAGTATTATTACAAACATAAAGAAATTGATTAAAGTTTTGTTTTAGAAATGAATCGAATTGTCACGAAAAAAGTGCATTATTTGGTGGGATAAAGGAATTTAATTTTTATAAGCTGTTGAGCAGAAACATATATAAAGTTTTGTACAAAAACAATACGCTGCGTTTAGAATATAATATTTTACATAAATGATAGAAAACAAATATTGGAATAGTGGTATCAGAAAGAAGTTAAATGAAATTAGTAGTGCAGTACATTCGGTAAGGGGCACACAAATATTTCGTAACATACATTTATGCATATACATATTCGTTCAATATCGTTTACTGGTAAAAAAAACATAACTATCTTATATGACATCGATCTTCTTGATATGCTCATCAGACGTAATAATTTGTTTTGTTTCGACTACATGACAAATTACAAGGCTCCATCCATTGATGTCGTCTATTACAAAATTCTTAACTTTGACAATCGTTCTGTTCCGTAATTGAGCGAATAAGTTATGGGATCACTGCTTCTTAACTAAATATGATTTATATAAACATCTGCCTTTTACTATTTTAAGGTATAATCGCGCTCCATCAGAAAAGTCGAGATGACGTGTAACATCGTCACCCATAGTTCTTCTTTAGTATCAAAATAAGTTACCTGGCCCTTTAGATTAACTTCTTTAATTTTTTTAGTCAATTAATATACTATTACAGTAATTTAAAACTAATAATGACGCATAATTAGAAACATAATTTTCCAAGAGTAAAAGAGTGTGGGACATTCATAAATCTCACAATCTGAAGAGTCACACCTTTAGCATATTTAATAGATCTCAACAAATCATAATTTGCTGATTCAAAACTAAATGTTGAGTCTGTCCAGAGAAGACCCCGATGTAAAACTGATTCATTCAGGCGTAAACAGTGGTGTAAATTAAACGTCATTGGAAGAGTGAAAACTGTTATACTGTCAAACCTTGCCAATTTCTGGCAAACTTTGCCAAACTCTGATAAATATTGCCAAACTTTGGCGATTCAGACTTTTAGCAAAGTAAGGCAGAGTTTGGCAGATTTTAGCAAAGTTTGGCAAAGTTAGGCAAAGTTTAACAAACATATGTTAGTTAAAGTTTGGCAAAGTTATGTAAGATTTTTGGCATAGTTTAGTATAGTTAAGCAGAACTTAACAATGTTATGACAGTTCTAGACTGAAATTTAATACATAAATTAATAATTTATGCACACGTGCCAGAGTGAACACACACGATCTTCTATCAATGTATAAACTTATGTTAAAACATACACTTAACTATTAAACATTTTTATATAGCATGTACGGTCGCATACATAAAAATCAATATTTGATTATTATAGGGTTCTTGGTATATTGGGCTATTAGTAAATATATAATGAAAACATTACAATCATACCGTCTTAAAACTGTAATATACCAGTTACAGTATTTGCTTAACGCACCTTAATTTAACGTTAGTAATACATATCTTCTACTATCTTATCGAATTGTGATAGTATACAAGATCTTAATAACATAGATGGTTCTATGACATTTAAAGGCGTTTTCTAATGTTTATCGACATAATTTTAATGAAAAACATGCGTGTGTCCTACACTTGAAAAAATTATTAGATTTTGTAAGCTTTTCAATTAAAAACAAAAACTTCTTAAAAACTTTTATAATCAATTTTGCGTACGTTTTTTAAAATATACCACAATTTTTAGTTGTAGTTTTAACAATAAAATAATTTCTTTTGTGTTANAGTAGGCCTAAAAGATATCTACAACGGCCCGTGATGAAACATTTGAGAATTTATAGTAACACCTATAAAGTCTTCAGGATTACTTTTTTCGACTAAATGATTATGTAAATCATTCATACAATCCTCAAGCCATGCGTATAGATTAACATTTGGGGGTAGTATCACCAATTTACCTTGAATTTTTCGTCCTTCATAATTAAATCGACGATATCGTCTACTTGTTATGTTTTCGATGATAAAACGTGGACGTTCCCCTTCGCCATTCTGCAACGGTAATTCTGAAAAAACATTTCAAATATTTAAAAATAACTAAAAATGAAAATGCATCTCGGTAAGTAATAATCACCTTAAATACAAGTAAAAAAGATTAACTTTTTTATTTGCTTATAAAATATATGTGATGGTCCCATTTTGTGCTGTACTTTTCTGTGTGAAAGTGTGTCAACGTAGAAATTCATTTATGTATGGAGTACATGTATTATATTTTTGATTGTTTTATATGTACACTTACAGAAATTCCATCTAACACATTTATTGGCTCTATGCAAACATTGTGCTGCCCTTATTTCATATCTTTTACCCATGTTAAATATTATGGAAGCAAATGGTACCCATGGCAGGCACCAGTGACACTATACCCTAGTTTCCATAATATTTTGTGTTAAAGTGACAGCCAGCGCCAGCCCTTCCCTCCAACTTTATGCCGGGAGCCAATGCGAGGTGATACATGAAGAAATAAAAATTGAAAAAATATAGAAGATTTGTTCGATTAACAGGTCCCAAGCGTTCAGAGCGATCAGAGTGCTCTGAACTCTGCCCTGGAAACGCGTTCTTGCTCCGAGTCATCCAGCTGGCTCTCTTACGGCTTTTTTTGGTTGCCTGATTATCAGCACATGTGGAGTAGTTGGAGCGGATGGAGCAAGAATGCATATTTGGACTAGAGCTCAGAGCACTCTAAGCGCTCCGAGTACTTGGAACCTCTTAATCAAACAAATCTTGTGATTATATTTTTATTTCCAATATTAATACTTTTCATTTTTCTTAACTCAGCTTGACTTACCTTGCAACTTCATCTGACTGACCTTCCGTAACTTTGCATAAAGTTCCTTAGCTTTGCAAAAATGTGCCTTAAATTCCTAATTACTGCCTATATTTTCCAAATCTTGAATAACTCTGCCATTCCTTGCATATTTCTGCCTAACTTTGCATAACTCTGTGTAACTCTGCCAAACGCTGCAAAAGTTTGATAAAGGTCCGAATCACTGGAGTTTGGCAGAGTTAGGCAGAGTTTGGCAAAGTTAGGCTAAGATTAGCAAGGTTTCACAGTATTACAGTTTCTGCTCAGGTGCTCTATCACCGTAAAAATCTCGT
The DNA here is from genome assembly GCF_000648655.2 of Copidosoma floridanum. The sequence continues at coordinate 488,866 of NW_019384219.1, forward strand.
GATTGTATGACAAACGTATGCAAGCATTCATCAGCAAAGTTTAATTCATGAATGGAAATCGTCTTTTAGTAAAACGTATACACTATCGGGGTACCTTATACTACCTGCCATGTACTTACAACAATACAAGCACCAATTACAGCCGTCCTGTCCATAAAATTCTTTAATACTCGGCCTGTATAGAAGCACGAGCAACTGAGTCAGCGCAGCATGATACTACATACAATTTGATGTCACACTGTTTATTTTTGATTGTACAGTTTATTCCATTTCTGTTCACTGTAATACAAAGTTAAACAAACTTATCTAAAAAAATCAGCATACCTGGTTTATTCCTATTAAACCACTATCCCACTAATATAAGATTGGACATTCTTTCTTGTTTCAGTAATTCATTAAATTTTAAGAACTAAGGCCAAATGGCACATTTAGACAACTTGTATATCGGTGCACCATCAGTATTCATTAGTAGTTGTTGCAACACTTTGGCCCATCACAACAAACTCCCACCACCTACGTAGGAGCTTTCCATGATGAGCAAAGACGAGGCATGCGGGGTGGGAGACATGACCCCACCACGGTTAGATTCCCCTCCCAACTTTAATCGTGGAGGACTTTTCCACTTTTGAATTACTAGAGAGGTTAAAAACCATTTGTCTTGGTTAGTACGGGTATTTTTTTATAATATTAATAAGTTTCTTCAATATAAAGGGTCCAAAATATTTTTTTATTTATTTTATGACATCAAAATAAAATGTGATTGATAAGGATGTGGTATGAGTTTTAGGTAAGTAACAACAAAGGTACATCATTTTATTAATTGATTCAAGAGTTCAAAGTTTCTACAAGTGCAATTGTATAAAAAGCCGCAATGTTGTATATAAAACTGCATACAAATTCTTTTATTAAATATTCGCATTTCATCCTATCTATCGATACGACTTTTTCATACACACTCTCTAGATCTGAATCATTCATATTTCTTACAATTTTCTTTACAATATCAGGCTTATGATAATCGATTAGCGCTGCATGCTTTCTACAACCTTTTTATGAAACATAAACTATAAATTTTTGTACAACACTAGGTACCAAATCCGACAAATTACTGAATACCCGTAAATTATAATCAATACTTTTGATAATACATCCACTTAAATGACCCTAGGCCCCCTTTTTAGAACTAAACAACGACAATATTGCTTCGCGACACTACCACTCACACCTTGTTTTCGTTCTTCTTCAAGCTTAATAGCCATGTCGTTATAACTTACAGTTAAATTTAAGGACCAGTTGAAGCCATAAATTTTGATATCCTGCAAGTTGCTGTCATCCGTGGTACAATACTTCTCAATGTCTGTAAACGCCAACTGGAATTCATTCCAATCCAAAATTTTAAAACGAAACCCTTCGAAATCTATGCCTAATAGACGAACTACAGAATCCCAATCGTTGTCAAGTAATTTCTTATATTCCAGAACAACTACGACTTTTTTACCAAATGATTTATTCAACCCATAAAGCTTGCAAAAAATCTGCGGAAGTGGCTGTTGAACCTGCTTTACATTTGAGAGATTGATTGCTACCGATGCCCAAACCCTCTTTTTCTGGAACTTCATTTTTTTGTTTAATTATATTGATAATATGACGAGCAGGCAGAGACTAACGACTTACCCGACTTTTAAGTACTAGTTGTAGCTCAAAAGAGACAGTGGAGAAAACGTTTAGAAGTGTGAGTCACGTTTTAGCATGAAAAATAACGTTGATAGCACATTCAGAATAACGTTTATTAAAACAGGTATGATCGTTTATTGCGCGCGAATAAAAAAACGCCACGTATAAAATTTTTTACAATCGAAAAACATTTAGAGGTAGGATCGCAAAACGCTGACATCGTTTTTTTTGGAATTCATAATAATGTAACATTAGTATCTGTCACGAGATGATCAAGAATGCGAAAACTAAAAGTATGTTCATGGATAAACTTATTTCAAAGACATTTTACTGCAACTTTTTTATAAAAATTTTGCCAGAAAATCGCTGCCACCTGTCACCAAGCTTCTCAAATTTTTTTTTGCTACATCTTAATAACATAAAACGCCTGGCAATTTATTTATTCTTTTTCAAATCAGCAGGAAAATTGTCGAAAAATTTTTAAAAACCTGAGCCGTTGCTCATGTAAAACAAAGACCTCAAACAAAACTGACCACATACGTTTGAAAATATGTTTTGTAACTGTTTGATATTCCAACGCAATTTCTTACAATTTTTACAAAACCGATTAATATGCTGCGGGACTTAAGGTTGAATACCATAGCTATCGAAATATAAACCATTAAAATGTGCATCAATGTTTGTAGCAATCCAATGCATACCTGGTTTTGTGTGATCATCAGTGTTAATGACGAGTGCTGTCGGTTTCGTCCACACCCGTGGGATCTGATCGGCTGGGAACACACCAGTGTGGTGGTATGTGTTGTAATTTGCGACAGAATCTGCAGTATCTGTAGGCTGTCTATTATGCTCGCAGAGCCAATATTTTAGTTTATAAGCGTTATTTAAGGCACACCGATATTTTTGATGATTTGGTTTCAATACGTAATACATACAATACACTACCGATGACAAATCTTTTAAAGGTGGACAGCCAATATCGTATTATAAATTTATTACTTGACAAAGAGCTATTTAATGTTAATCGAACCACTTTTCGTAACCTCTGACTTAAATTTTTCTTACACTTCTTCCAATATCATTTAAAATTTTAAAAATAGCATTTAAAGGTACTTCACCCTCAAAGAAATCAAGTTCACGATGATGTCGAAACAACCAAATATTTTGTCGTTGTGCCTCCTTACTTAATTTTTGCAAACAACAAGGAGGTGTAACTACCCAATGTGCAGAAAAGACACTGTTTAAAGCAACGATAGCAACTTTTTTTGCATCGTTACGTCTTTTTTACATTGAAATACTAAATGTCGACTACCAGCTCTATTGCAATTTATAGATGATTGAGCGTACCAGCAGCAACTTACCCGAGAGATGATTGGCGTGTCCGAGTAGTGAGAGAGAGTATAATACATGTAGTTAGTGGCACCATCTAACCACTAAAGTTGACCATGATTTGACGTGACGCATCGATTTCAAGAATATTCTTGTACTCAATATACAATATACAATGTACAGTCTAAATAAGATCGTCGGCAAACCAAACGTCCAATCTAACACTGCCGTGTTTGATAAGGGTCCAATGAGAACATTCATTAGCCGATAAATCCAATGCTATATCAAAAACAAAGAGACAGTAACCATTGGGATAAGATTCGTAAACAATGTGGTTTCCTTCATTGAGAAAGTGAACGCCCGTGCCTGAAAACAAGGCATGATAAGCATTTACATATAAATTATTTTTTTTTAAGTCTGGCTGTATAGGTTTAAAAGGAACTTGAAATCCGTCAATGTACAAAAAAAAAAAAATATATATTAAAATGATGAAAATTTAACGGATTCATAGTATAATTGCCATTATGAGCTTGATTTTTAACGAAACCGGCAATTATCCACTTAGGTAACTGCCCCAAAATAATATTATCTAAAGTTTTGCCATAAATACTACCATGCATCGTCACAGCTTTCACTTCGACACGCGTGAACGGATATTATGCTGTACTCTTTGACAAAGCTTTGGTATGGGCTAATAAAACTGATGGGCTCATCTTAACGCATCTCACTAAAAGATTTGCTTCTTCGGTATGAACGGAGACCAAGTTTGAAGTGTCGATGAGACAAAATGCATCGAGAGATCTTACTAATCGCATTCTCATCTTGACACCATTGGTGAGTAATTTTTCCTGATTGCATACATTGCAATGAAGATGACCAATGAGATCAATTAACTTCTTTGCTGGTAGTAGTGTACGTCGCTTGACGAGGCCCACGTTGGCATCCAACACATCGTCCACCTTTGTTGCCGTATCGTCGCATCATAATGCACTCGTTAAATGGGATGATTAAGCCGCAGGATCGTAATTCAGTAAAGTTTCCAAGTACGCTCTGTTAACGTACGTGATGTTAGAAGGCGATACAAGTTTCTGATTGAAAAACTCATTGACTTGATTGAACAACGAATGCATAAAATTAAGGATTGGGCCCGTATTAAAGATTATGGGTGTGACCTTGGTATTTAATTTTTTATCTTCATTGACGGCCAACTTGACACGAAGACTGAGCATCGTGTGTGCGAGATCAATGTATTTGTCGCCGTTACCTAATACGATAAATTTGATCGGTGAATTATCCGTGAGCGATGATATCGGCTTGTATTTATTCCAGTGCGATCCCTCGATAATTGTTTAAGTCGGTGGAGTATCAAACAAAAGAAGCTCAGACTTTAAGTACTTGCAAAAGTGACTGTGTAAAAAAGCCATTTTTGAAAAATTTCAATTTTCAAAAATATCTCTTGCAGTTCTTTGTCCCTTATTCTTTTTACTTTCACGTCAACCACGCCTGGACGGCATAGTTTTATGGAGAAATTGCAACTGAAATGGTTCGTCGAGTTGTCCAGCGTATGCAGTTGGTCGTGCTGCTTTGTAATAAAGTTTTTGCAAAGTCTTATAAATTATTCTTTTTTCTTTCAACTTTTTAGACTTAGGTCTAATAGCTATCTTGATGTGCAAAAAAAACTTCTCAAACGTAATCTTGCTACACATGCAGCATGCTGTCGATAAAGCGACTGTTCGCTCATCTGGCAATGTTTCACCAGCAAGCATATGCGAAAAAGCAAATTCAGCCAACGCCTGATCGGCATTTCAACGCTGACCCTTCTTCTCTGCAGCGTAGGCAAGATTGTGCCGATGACATGCTTCATCCAAGAGGCTTATACCCACATAACCGTGCTTAATACGCTTCGATAGCTTCGTTCCAGGACCGCAAACTTTGTATCTAGGTACATGAATCTCAATTAGTAGCAAGCTGATTAAATCGTCAAGAGCACTATTTTTTTCGTTCTCGAGTTTTACTTCTGTTTCTTCGCCTTGGTCACTTTTCCACTCAATCGACGCCACGTTTGTACTTGATTGGACGAAGGCACAACTTTTTAAATTTTTTTCTATTTTTTAGTGACGACGTTGATTTAGTACCACTTTCATCAAAAAAAACTTCCAGTATTCGACATAGATTTCGGACTCTTATTTAGCGATTTTAATTTATCGTCGTCGTCGTCATCGTCATGTTCGTCATCGTCGTCGATCAGTAATTTTTAATACTTGAGCATTTCCAATACACTCTTGCGGAATGTTTACCATACAAAGCCTCACTGCAAACTGATCACGGCACACCAGTGTACGTTTTTTCCTGTTCCTCAAGGCATCGTTCACTAGTTCGACAACGTGCAACTGTAGTATACGAACGTCACCTATGATGAAGGTATGTTCATTGGTCCACTCAAAGTTATCAGTAGCGGGCAATCATCGTATAATAAGTACAGCTTTTTAACGGAACTTTATCGGTACGCTTTCGGTAACCTCGGTATCCTGCATTTCCTCCTCTTTACCTTTCTCTTCGTCCTCGTCAGAGGGATCGTTATCTTGTGATACCTTGGTGTTCTCCGTGATTGTATCAGTATGTTGTTCTCTTTTGCTGTCCAGTTCCCTAAGGTGCAAATATCGTTGTAAAATTTGTTGGTATTTGTTTCATTTTTCTCGCCCATTGGTATACGGTAACTTCAAGATGTCACTCATTTCTGCGTCGAGCCGACTCATTGTTGTGCCCGGCATTTTCACAGACTTCAGACCATCGTTGAGAAATGTACTCTGCAATCGATTCACGCTTTCTTGAGGCAGAAGAATCATTTTTTTGCGTGCTCCATCTTTGTTACAGCATCGACAACATCGTTCCAAGAAGCGGATCCAACAAAACGGATAAGAAACTTCCTCCCTGTTGTAAGATGATTTTTTTCTTTGACGACGGATGAATTTTTGCGTTCGCAAGCTTTCTGAAAACGCTGGCATGTGTTCGCAAGCGTTTTTTGTGTGCTGCAGTTAGCAAAACGTTTCCTTCAAGAATGTTCATGCACACTAGCAAATGTGCTTGATTAGCGTTTTATCTGCTTTGCACAACAGAGCTCTCTGTTGTTCGGTGACGAGATAATAAAGAGCTTTCAAAATGGCAACGTGTTTTTGACCAAACAAGGAACGTGACTTTGGTGCCATTACAACGACACGATCGGAACTCGGTTCGCTGTGTTGCTTCCTTTCATCTATTTCTTAGTCACATATACATACAGATACAAGTTAAAAATCGACAATTCTCCAGTGTATTTTGCTTGAGATCCAAAAAAAGGTAACCAAATGGTTGAAAAGTAGCGTTTCAATGTGCCTCTTGCAAGAACCGTGGATTTTCTGAGCATACGTCTTGAAAGATGTTGTATTTTAAAACTCGTGAACTTCTGTGAGGCCAAACCCTGTATCAGGCACACAAATTTTTGTCAATCGCAAAATCTCTTCGGCAGCTCTCTTTTGAGTGGGCCCGTAATCGCGTCTTATAAGGTTCCAATAAATATGTAGCCTACCTGTGCGTATTTGTCCCCGGACGACGTAAGCGTAAGCTGCTGCTAGAGCTCGTGGTAAGCAAAGATTATTATTGCTAGTAATGGTTAATATGGTTTTTTTTCATACGTTGTTCTCAGTCAAGGCTACACGTCCTTTTCCACTGATACTTCTTATAATGGCACAATTAATTGACAAACTGTCATTAATTTTAAAGCCACTCGAGCTCTGAAAGGCATTAAACAAAACATCCCATAAATCTTTAACAATAAAATTTCGAGTTGGCCTAAAAGATATTCACAATGGCCCATGATAAAAACATGTGAGAATCTATAGTGACACCAATAAAGTCTTTAGAATTACTTTTTTAAACTAAATGATTATGTAAATAATTTATACAATCCTCAAGCCATGAGTGCATACTAACATTTGGGAGTAGTCTTTCCAATCTACCTTGAATTAATCGTCCTTCATAATTAAATCAACCATTTCGTCTAGTTGTTATGTTTTTGATGAAAAGACGTGGACGTTCCCCTTCGCCATTCTGCAACGGTAATTCTGAAAAAACATTTCAAATATTTAAAAATAACTAAAAATGAAAATGCATCTCATAATAATTACCATCATCCTCGCTACTGTCACTGCTACGACTGCTACTACTGCTACTACTGCTACTACTGCTACAACTGCTGCTACCTCTACTACTACTCCCGGGTAGGGTTTTTGCTAGTTTCTCCATACCAGGCACTTCCCTGGGTGGTGGACAGGGGCATCCACATAAAATATGAGGTGACGATTGGCAGATGGGGTATCTTTCTGTAGTGAGGGTCAGGGGCGTAGATTGTAAGGCATGTGCAACGTTGGCGTGTGTATCTGTGGTGGTGTGGACGGGGGACTCATGCCCTGTGTCTTCATCGGTGTGGATGCATGGGCCAGCCCTGCTTGTGCTTCTTGTTCTTCGCTTTCTGCTACTTCCGTAGGTGGCGCTCCAATGCTCGATGCGGGCCAACAAAAACTAGCAGCCGTTGTGCATAGAAGTAATCAGCGGTTATAACATTCTTCTCAGATACATGCATCACACTCTCACTAAACAAACACAAGGATATTGACATATTGTTCCGAGTTGTGGGTGGTAGGTCCTTTACTGGGCTTGCGCTAGACACCTGGCAGCTGGTAAAGCCCGACGATGAGGCCCAGGTAAGTCTGGGTAACCACATCTGATATGGCTGTACGCCTCATAAACAAAAAAGACGTGGTGGGCTGACTAATCTAGGCTTTCTACCACTGAGGAGGCTATGTGGCGGCACCTCAGTGCCTTATGCCAGCTTGTTTTGTTGGGTTGTCGGCACGGTCGTGGTACTGTACGTTGCTGCTCGCCTCGCTGGGATGACCGTAGTGTACCAACATATACATACATTACTCACGAACACCATTCTTAGACTTGTTACTCAACGCCAGGGCAGTCTCCACAGGTGTGACTGAGGGAGATTAGCGACTCCCAGCCAGCCCAAGCAAGTATCAATTCTCTCTGGTAACATTTTAAATTAATTATTTTTAAAGACACTTTCACTCTTAAAAATATTATTGCGTCAATTGTAAAATAAATGGTGGCTTCACTTTTACGAACAATAGTCATTTGTAATATTAAAGTGCATTCGATTTTTTAAAAAAATAACAAATTCTCGGTTTGAATTTCAGTGCCGATTCGTCTATTTAATTTACACAATTTTAATTATTGTGAACATTGTTACTTTTCAATTCTTAAAACACCTAATGTGAAATTTAATTGTGTAAAAACTAATTTTTACAAATATTTTAAAATTTACACCCTAAACTTACCTGTAAATATTTCAATGCTCTTGCAACGGTTTCAAATAATTAAACAATTTTCATAGAAAATTTTGGTTTAGAAAACGTTTCTATGATAAACGTGCTATTACAAAAACCAAAAATTTTATCATTACACCAATGTAACAATTTATTATTAATTTACAGAAAAGAATATCGAATGGAAGGCAAAAAAACCAATACTACGAAGTATTTTTATAACGGACATTTATATTACCTAGATCGGAGAGGTAGTGCAACTATTATAAGATGCTCACAAAAAAATCGTCTGAATTGCGATGCAAAAATCTATTTTGAACATCTAGATACCCTACTTAATCAAGATCATGAAGTTTCGGGTCGACATAATCACGATGGAGATGATAAGTTCATGATTGAACACGCATTTATCCAAGAATTATTAGATCTATCTAGAACTACGTTTGACGACTTGAAAGACATTTTTGATATAGTGAAAAGAAAGGAGGAGTACGTTGTATATAATACATATATAAAGAAAACATTGATAATTGAACTCCTTTTGTACAGCATGTAACTCCTGGTTTTTATATTTATTACCTTTAATTCGTGTTTTCAGTAATGTACGTTTTTTTGATTAATATTAACATATTAAGGCGGAATTAGTTATTACTAAATTAGTTAAAAATTTTTTTAAAATTTCCATAAAATTTCAGAAGAGCCGTGATCTGTTTGGAAAAATATTTCTTTTTTTTTTTTTAAGTTAAAGCACCTTTAATTTTCTACAATAAAAAAAAATTTCACTACAACCCAACGGCAAAATAATGGTTAAGATGATAATTGCACTAACCATACCATTCTGAAGCAAATAAAATAAAAATGTAATAGTTTAATGTTGTGCGGTACAATAACCTTCTTAATTTAGAATTCTACTAGTCTACAAATGAGTAGTCACTATATGTTTCCAGTTTCAGAAATTTCGTTCGCGAAATTGTAATTGTGAGTATGATAGTTTTTTAATATGGTTACTGTGTAGTTATACTAAATAAAAAGATGCAATATGTAATGTAGTCGAAGAATATTAATGATGAATAAATTTAATTATTTACACTGTTCCTTAAAAACTACTCTTGTACTTATATCTAAAATATTCTGGTTATGTTGTGCAATGTACTTCGATAAAAATATCTCTCTCACTCTCTCACCCTCTGTATGTGTGTGTTAGTGTTTCTGTTTGAGAGAGAGAGAGATAATATGTGTGTGTGTGTGTGTGTGTGTGTGTGTGTATGGAATAAGTTACATCTCAGAAGACTTTCAAGCGATTTTCATTTAACGAAGCTCTTTTTAGTTATAACTCCTTATCACTACTGAAAACAATAAATTTGGGTTTTGCTGGCCAATTTTTTTTTTTTTTAATTTTATTTATTTTTAAATAATTTTGTTTTTCACTTGTTGATTGGTGTTTTATAATAATTTAAGTTAGAAAAATTGTAAGAATAGAAAAACAACTTATTCAGATAAAAAGAAAAGAATTTTTATTGTTGATGTCTGTTGGACTAAATGTAGTTCACAAACTTTTTTTTTCCGAAGAAAAATAGTTCTTTCGTTATTAATGTTATTTATCTTTTTGTAGCATGTCATTAGTAAGAATACATAACAGTACAAAAAAAATCTTGCAACACAATGTATTTTAATAAAAAAAAAAGAGTATTCGTAAGTGTGCCAGAAAATTGTGTCTTGGTCTAGTTGGCTTGATTTTTTAATTTTTCACACTCTTTTGTACCTTAATATTTATTCCATTGACAGATTCTGATAGAACAAATTTGTAACTGTTACATTTACATCGAATTTAAAAAAACTGTAAAAGTGATTACATAAATTGGTCTGTACATACGATCAGTTATAGCTTATTATATTCTTAAATGCATTTGATCTGACGAGGCCTATTTTTCTTGCTTTTACTTTCTTATGACGGATGATTTTTCATGAAAAGTTACTTTTTTTGTTATTGGACAGAATTTTAATACGTTTTGTGTTAGAAGTCCATTGAGATAATTGAATTTGGTACCAAAAATGTCATTTACTTGAATTATAAAAAATTTGTGTTGGTATGTGCGTACTCGTTTCGTTGGTGCATGTTTATTCAGTAAATAAATAGTTTTACCTCATGACAAATGAATTTGCAAGGTTAGATTTAATGTGTTGCTATTTCAGAATAAATAATAATATGAACCATATAGTCCTTGTGATGAAGCCTAGGATAGTAGAAATAAAAATGAATTAATGAATTTGAACGAGTAACGATTCTAACAATGTTATATATTAGGTTTTTGTTAGTTATTTTGCTCAAAATTTTTGAAATCCTTGGAACTGGGAACATATTGTTTATTCAGACGTTTGAAGAGTTTTTTTTATTCTTCTTACACAATATTATTTCGATTAACAATTATTGGTATTTGTTAGGTATCAAGATTTACGTCAAGAGTTGGATTACCATCGCGATTATAGGCCAAAAATGGTGACTGCTCGCAGACAAAATATACCTTTGATGCCACGTAATTTATCATGCCTAGCTTAGGCACTTGAAAATTATTCTCCAATGAACCATTTATACAAGGGATGTGCTGTAGGTTCTGATGGTTCTTTAGCTCTGATTTTTATCAGTGACGTTATGATGGGAGCTTTTTCTCGATGTACGCAATTATTTTGCGATGGAACGCTTAGTGTAAGTACCATTTACGATGTCAGCTTGTTTTTGGTAATTTTTTTTTTCCTTTACAATTGAACAAGAAACCGTTTATTTAAGATTCGACCGAGGAAACCAAGTTCAGCCCAGATATTCATCATGCATGTTCGAAAAATGGGGTCAGTAAGTGAGAAATCTCAATTAAAAAAAAAAAAAAAATTTTTTTGACATAATTTCATGAAATGCCATAACGTATTTTGACTAACTTTTTTTTATGAATTGTAAGGGTTTCCCTGCTGTTTTTGCCATCACAAGCTCAAGAACGGAACATCTGTATACTGCTATATGGCAACAGTTATTTTAATTGATCCCCAAACTACGTGGTAATATTAAGACAATAACAAGTGATTTTAAAAGAGCACAAATCTCCAGTGCAAGAGACAACTTTGTTGTAAATGGGCCCAATGCTGCGCGAGTATCTGGTTGTGTGTTTCTTTGTCTTCAGGTTCATATATTTTTGCATACATATATCTATCCATATATATNGATATCATGAATAATGACCAACAAATGCATATCGTAGATTGGAACCAACATGGTAAATACATGTATGATATAATAGAAAAATTAATTTTCACAAGTGAAAAGTTATTTCAAAGTTTTTAATTTTCATCATAATTTTTGATTTCATTTTTGTTAAAAAGATAAATTTTTTAAATAAAATTAGCGTAATATATCATACTTGTGTACATGTCTAGGCTCTATCAATAAAGTGGGTACAGTTAGATATCGCGATTGCGTATGAATATATTTTATATAAAGCATACGCTATTCCATACCTACCTCCTGAAAAAATTTACGATGGCATTCAACATGTAAGATAACTCATTCATGTTGTGTGGGGCCGTGGGGAGCCAGAACGGGAAAAGCTTCTTACATTTGGCTTATATCTGCAAAACTTTTGGAGCCCTCTTAAGAATGTTATGTCGGTATAAAAAGCCCGTACGGACTACAAACTCATGTGAAAATTTTCACTTGTGGGCATCCAAAAAACTCGGCAATCGTTTGGAAACATTTGGAAATTTTCAGGTAGTTTACCTTATCTTTCTGCGATCTTTGGCACTTCTGTTATAATAAAACATATTATTTGAGCAGATGAACTAGCAAAGCTAATGGTTAATGTTGATCACAATTTTAAAGCTGCTGAAGCTGGTCACCGACTTAAGCAGGATAGACCAGCAGAGCTGTATGATGCAGATATGCGGAAAAAAAAACGCTGAAAAAAGCTTGGAAAGCGGAGAGTAAGATCTCACTAATATAATTATTTCCTTTTTATTATCTTCCCAGGATCATGTATAAGACAATTATCTACCTTTTTAACAAACAATTTAAATCTTACACACAGTTTTTAGTACAATTCATTCAACCGGTTTTTGTTCTTATAAACTGACTAACGGATTTCAAAAATTAATTATACCAAGCAATCTAAAAGTGCTAAACTGTTGTAACTGTACGATATTCCGTAAGGCTTACATTTATTTAGATAAGAATACCTATGTTATTTAGCAATTACATAGTGAGATATTGAGTAGTACAAAATAGTTGATAGCTAGTCCACTTTTTATATAAATTTTAAGGTACGATACAGAAGAGTTCCTTTCAAATGTCGCAGCTCCAAAACTTTACTTCTATGCAAGACGTTAGTATCATTATTTAATATATTTTTGCAAAATTTTCATTCAATTCTTGTCGTAATAGAAACATTGCATAGACAGCAAATTATTTACAGTTTATCGCTACAATGAGCATATGAGGGAGAATCTTGGACGTTTAGATGAGTTGGAAGTTAATGAACAAGAAGAAGGAAAGGAAGAATTAAACGAACAGGAACTTGATGGTGATGTAAATAATAATGGCTTGCATGTCCAAAATAGAAATTGAAATTGAAATCGATGGGGCATTTTTCCAAAATAATATCGATAAAGATGCTGGACTGGGTAAGTTATATATTCATTAGTAACAATAACACAATTTTGTTCAAAAAAAATTTTTTTATTTCATATGGAATGTGATCATTATAAGCTGTTCTCTTGCTTCTTTATTAAAAAACTTATGTACGACAATGCTTATAAAATTCGTTAAATGTGGAAAAAAAGTATTGCACTTAGTAGGAAAGGGTGGGGCATATGTGCAAAATGCATAAAATAAATTCTTGTATTAAAAGTAATTAAGTGGTTATAACAATTAATAATAATACTAGTACATAGACTTAATACTCCTGCACAACATGTGATAAGTTATAATACACCTCCTCTCCATTGCACAATTATTAGTGCTAAATTGTAACTAATTTTTCTTACTTAAAAAGTTCTTCTTAAAAAATGCTTATACATCATACAAGCACCTTATTTATACTGATTTTGATGAAAAACAGGATAACCTCTCAGCATTACATATATACAACTACTAATTTTGTCTTTGTAACGTTGTATTAAAATTTTTTTTAACAAATAATTTCTTTTTAATTCAAATAAGAAAATCGTTTATTGCACCATAATGTTCTGACATACCAATATTGTGACTATTCTATTATTATTTTGAATATTATTCCACTCACTTTTTTTACGTAATGAAAAAATAGTACAAACAGCGAAAGTTTGACATTCAATAACTCTTCTAGTGGTCCTGAAAATTTTTTTTGGTGCTTGACTTATACGTGTCAGTAATACTTAGCTATGGTACTAATTTTGTGGTAAAAATTTTGCGAATAAAATAATCTGTTATATATAAAATTCCAAACATCCAACTGATTTAAGAATTGTAATTAAGGGTTGTAGTCAAGAAACTAGCTGAGTACTTAAAGCAAGATTAAAGTTTGCAACCATAGTATTACTAAAGTCCCTGAATTGATAAAAAAAAAAATAGCTTGTTGAGAATATAAGTCACTATTTTTACTGCATTTATTCATTCTCAATTCGATCATAACTTCTCAAGATGAAAAATAAAAAGACTACTTGCGGATTAAAACCCTTAATTGATACTTCGGTTGTAGTTTTTTAAGATCATTAAGTGCTCATTATTTTTATTTTGCTATAATAGGGTTGACTTTAAATATGAAATGAGAGTACGTCGAAGAGGAAAAAACCATATGTGTAAATATTCACAGTTATAGAAAAATTTTTAGCACACGTAAGATTTCTCCTACGTATTAAACATACTAACTAATGACAAAATGTGTAGTTAGAGACGTGGAGGTTATGCCACGTCCAGCTCTGGTTGTTCCTGAACCTGTGAGAAGAAGAAAAGGTAGGCCAAGAAACGTGCCACGTCCAGCTGCAGATCCAGTTGTTAGACAACCAGTTGTCCGTAGGCGTGGAGGTCGACCGCTACGCAACCCTGCACCACAAAACCACATCGCAGAACTTGACCACGCAAGCCACTTAGTTGAAGAAATGGATGTCGAGGAAAATAGAGTTGTTAATCACTCAGATGAGATAATTCATATGATTCAAAACCCGGACTTTGATATTATTCTTGACAATGAAATGATGAATGTAAATGAGCATGACGCAGCAGGAGTAAATTAAATTTTACCAGAAGATCAACTTAACCACGACAACAATGAGATCCAAGCCATTAATATCAATAATAATGATGATATCATGAATAATGACCAACAAATGCATATCGTAGATTGGAACCAACATGGTAAATACATGTATGATATAATAGAAAAATTAATTTTCACAAGTGAAAAGTTATTTCAAAGTTTTTAATTTTCATCATAATTTTTGATTTCATTTTTGTTTAATTGAATTCTCTTTATTACAAAATATTTTAAGAAATTGTTTTTTTTGTGTCCGGCTGCATGTATTGTTATTTTGAAAACCCCTAGCTAGCTATTAACTGTAGATGCGTGTTTTAAAATAATCTAATGTTTTTCACCGCAACGTAGGTCTTGCAAATTACTTCCTTGTACTTAATATTTAGTAGCTTGACTAATTGGCAATGAGTTATTTCACGTTAGTACGTACGTTTTGACGGCTTGTATTTGTATTTTAAAGTTTTTTAGTCAAAAACCTTTTTTTTTCCATATCGAATAACCCTTTTTGAGGCTAACATGTACATTTATAAGGATTTTTTTATATTATATCAGATGAAACTGCTGCTGAGAATCTAAATGGAAATAAACAAGAACAAAAATTTCAATTAAATAATATTCAGAAAAATATAGCTCAGGGTTAGTATGGATATATCATGGTTTGTAATTGTGTGAAGGCTACAACGTAATAACAAAACAAAAGTTGTCAAACATACTGTAAAAGACATTTTTTATTATAACAAATGAACTAATAGCTGATGGTTTTCGTGAATATGAAGAACCCCAAAACCGACTATATAATCAAGAAGGTAATGTAGCTGTTCAACCCATTGCTGCAGATAATCAACACAACGTTATGCAAGCACCTGAGAACGGAATTCAAGTGCCTGAACAAGGTAATACAATCGTGATTTTAGTAAGAGTTTCATTCTAATAGTCTCCATGTAAACAGTTAGTTGCCTAAGTTGTAGTTACCGGTCAGTAAAAGGCATTAATCATAGAATCATACATTATTTCTAAATGGTTTATAAAAATCCACGATGTAAAGAATAATCTTGGATATCATACTTTCCGAAGTCAGGTGATTTCTTATGCCAAAATGTTATTTTTTCAAAAAAATAATTTAAAAATTTTCTTATACATTGTAAGAAAAAAAAAAAAAAAAACATTGTAAGAAAATAACTGAAGATAGCTGGAAAAAGGTTGA
Organism: Copidosoma floridanum; assembly: GCF_000648655.2. The sequence goes on from NW_019384219.1 coordinate 504,711, forward strand.
AATATAAATAAACCCACATAAGATTTTTTTTCATAAGAACAAATCTAATTAGTCACCTGATTTCTTCAAATAGTATAATGTACATGTAAGAATTGTAAAAATATTGATTATATTTCATGAAACATGCAACTTTTGAAGCTTACAAAATTACAAAAATTTCTAGATTACGATTACTATGAGACTGAAAAATCCATAAATATTTTATAATTTTTTTCTAGTCCCAGCAAAGGAGAAGAAGACCACGAGAAACGGCAAAAAACGATGTTATAATATTTTTTATTTTAATCTATCGAAGTACTTATTTCAAACGCGAATATAAAATTATTTCTGAATAAGCTTCTTCAAGTTCCAAATATGAACACTTACACACTTACACTTTTTGACATTGTCATCGTTGTGCAACAAACATCTTTCCGTATCAGAACACCCTATTGATTCGGTCTAATGAAAACAAATTAAAAACGAATTTTATCTACTCCTTGTCTGCATCTGCACCCGTAAAATCCATTAAAAACCAATGGAATACAAGTACTATAAGTATATGTAAGGCATAGCGCACACAAATTGAATATGTCTGTATTCGGTTATGCGCAGACAAAAATAAAATGTATTGAGCCAACCCAATAGGATTTTTAGATTATTAGTTCTTGCTTGCCTAATCCGATTCGATGTAGAGGGGAAAAACTTTTAATAGTATTTTATAAGAAGGCAACACAAGGATAAATATTGCTCAATATTTTATTTGCAAGTATCTGGTTCGCCAAATACATAAAGAATATTATAATTATTCGTACTTTTGAACTTATTCTCCGTTGATGCTTATTGTTTTCTTATGGAAATCCCTTGTTCGTTTAATCCGATTCGATGGAAATGGAAAACACTTTTTACGTTATTTTATAAGGCGTCGCATGGATGAATATCGCCATCTATTATATTTGTTAGTATCCGATTCACCAAATACATAAATAAATAGTGTTTATTCGTTTTTTTAAACTGTTTCCCCGTTTTTTATTGTTTTTTTAATGGAAATCCCTAGATTCTTTGATCTAATTCGATGGAGATCGAAAATACTTTTTACGGTATTTTATAATGCGTTGCATGGACGAATATCGCCAATTATTTTATTTGTAAGTATCCGGCTCACCAAATACATAAATAAATAGTATTTAGTCGTTTTTTAAAACTGGGTTTCCATTGTTTATTGTTTTTTAATGGGAATCCCTAGTTTGTTTAATCCAATTCGATGGAGATGGAAAACACTTTTTACGTTATTTTATAAGGCATCGCATAGACGAATATCGCCATCTATTTTATTTGTAAGTGTCCGGTTCGCCAAATACATAAAAAAATAGTATTTATTTGTTTTATTAAACTGGTTTTTCGATGCTATTTATTTTTCTCTGATAATAAACTCTTGTTTGTCATTCGATTGAGACGAAAAGCGCTTTTTATAGTATTGGATAAGAAGGCATCGCATGGATGAATATCGCCAAATATTTGATTTGAAAGTGTCTGGTCCGCCAAATACATAAATAATAAGTTTTTATTTGTCTTTTAAGACTGGTTTTTTTTTTGTTATTTTTTAATTTTTTTATGAAACTTATTTCCACGTATCTGCTAGAATCGTGTAAACCCAATAATTGTAAATAACTAATTTTCGCTAAGAGTTAGTTGATTATATTATTTTACCAAACGACACACAGATAATTATGAGTAGATGTTATCATTCGCAAGTAGTGGGTTCACCACATAAATAAGTTATCGGTATTAACTCGTACTTTTATACTAGTTCTCTCCTTTTATCAATTTTTTTTCTGTTTGGAATTCAATTGTTAAGCCTATACCAAAAATATTTGGTTTTATAGATGATATCTGTTCTGTTTCTTGTATAAATTTAAACGCCAAAATATAATTACAAATAGCAGCACTTAAATCACAGTCGTATCTATGGAGTAATGAATATTGTATTCTATTGTATTCTTTTCCATACTTTGTCCCTTTCAAGTTTGAAGGAATTATTAGCTTTCAAACTATTTAGTGTGCTAATCTTTCAAGCGAGCCCCTACAGCAAAGTTTCTTCTAGACGACTCGACCATGCTTCTTACTGGGTACTATTCACGAAGCGCAGCTATCATCTCTAGCAACCCCTGCAAGGCAGGTATCATGGTCCACAGAATGATTGATATCTTCTATCAACCATCCACACTACTGTACCGACTTTTTAACACTAATAGTTATTTTACCGTCGAGCTAGCCAGGTGTTGGCTTACCTCCAAAGAAAAGAAGCCCCGGGAGGTCTTTATATCCTGAAAATAAACTACTAATTGTCTAAAAAATTTGATAAGTGGATTTTTCGGCATCTTGGGTACTATTTTTATCTTAAAAAATCTCAATAATTTTTTATGGAACTCGAACCCACGACCCCTCAAGTCTCTCAGGCAAGGTGGCTAGCATTCTTATCACTAAGCCATCGATGCCCCGTATTAATGAATATCATTTGATGTATTGAGTTCACCCGATAACTGTGAAAATATACAATTTTGCCATACCTTCGCAAAAAGTATGACTTTGTTCCCTGTTTTACGACAGTAGAGTGTCATATCCCTCCCAGGATAGAAATCACACCTACTGTTTGGCAAAAGGGGAAATTTATTATGGTCATAACTATTATAACAACATTTGAAGTATATTCATAAACATCTTAACATTATTATTACTATAAGCATTACCAGCGTTTTAAAAATTGACATCACTCCTTTTATAGTCATCATTATCATGATTTTTATAATAACATCATTATTTTCATCATAAAAATCATTATTATCATGATCAACATTATTAATATCATCATGACATTTATTAACTATAATCATTATTATCCTGATCATTATCATTTTATCTATTATTATAACATTATCGTAATATTATCAACCTAATTATCTTTATCCTCATTATTATTATAATTATCATTACCATAATTACTATTGTCATGATTCACATTACTATTATTATCATCATCACTATCATCGTCATCATTATCATCATAACTATTTCTATTATTATCATAATTATTATTATTTTCATTATCATTATGATCATTACCATCATCATCATCACTATCATAATCATTAGTATCGCCGTCATGATTATTAGAATCAATATTATTATTTTTACTATCGTTTTTATTATTATCATTGATATCATCATAATCATCATTATTTTTATTTTATTAAAATGAACATTATCATCATTATCATTATGATTGTTTTCATTATAACCTTCATTATCATCATTATCATTTTTGGAATTTTTATAATTATCATTATCATTTTTATCATTTTTAATATTGTCATTATCGTTGTCATCGTTATCCTAATTATTTATATCATCGTCATCATCAACATTGACATTACTATTGTCATTATTATCATCATCATACGCATTATTATTATCCTCGGTATCATTATCATCATAATTATCATCATTATCATCATCATCATCATTATAATCATCATCATTGTTATCATCATTATCATCATCATTTTTATCATTATTAACATCATCATTATCAACATCATTATCATCATCATCATCATCATCATCATGATCATCATTTTTATCATCATTGTCATAATTATTACATTATCAAAATCATCATTACTATTATTATTATTATAATCATCATCATCATCATTATCATTATTATTATCATCACTATCCCCATCATTATTATCATCATCATTATTATCATCATCATTATTATTGTTATCATTATTAACGTTATCATGATCATCATAATCACCATTATCGTTATCATCATCATCTTTTAATTTTTATTTTTTTATTACAATTATTATTACTATAATCATCATTATCATCAACACTGACATTATAATCGTCATCATTATCATCATCATCGTTATTATCATCATCATCATAATTCAATTGTTAAGCCTATACCAAAAATATTTGGTTTTATAGATGATATCTGTTCTGTTTCTTGTATAAATTTAAACGCCAAAATATAATTACAAATAGCAGCACTTAAATCACAGTCGTATCTATGGAGTAATGAATATTGTATTCTATTGTATNATCATTATTATTATTATTATCATCATCATCATGATTATCATCATCGACATCATTATCAACATCAACACCCTCATTATTACAATTATTATTACTATAATCATCATTATCATCAACACTGACATTATAATCGTCATCATTATCATCATCATCATAAGCATTATTATTATCATCGGTATCATTATCATCATAATTATTACCATTATCATTATCATTATCAACATCATTTTTATCATTATTATTGTTAATAACATCATAATCATTATTATCGTTACCATCATCATCATTATCATCTTTATTTTTATTATTATCATCATTAACAATATTACCATCATCATCATTATCATTATCATCATCTCGATCATCTTAGTCAACATTATCATTTTCATTATTATTATCATCATTATCACTATCATCAACATCATCATCATCATAATTCTTATTGACTTTGTAATTGTCATCATCATCATTATCATCATTATCATCATTATCATCATTATAATAATTATCATTATCACTTTTATTACCATCATCATTATCATTATTATTATCAACATCATCATTATCAACATCATTATCATCATCATCATCATCATCATCATCATGATAATCATTATCATCATCATTGTCATAATTATTAGATTATAATAATCATCATTATCATTATAATTATCATCATCATAATCGTCATTATCATTATCATTATCATCACCATTCCAATTATTATCATCATCTTCATTATCATTATTCTTATCATTATCAACGTCATCATAATCATCACAATCGTTATTATTGTCATCATCATTATTATCGTTATTATCATCATCATAATCATCATCATCACTTCCATTATCATCATCATTATCATAATTCATCATCATTATTATCGTTATTATCATCATCATAATCATCATCATTATTATTATTATTTTTATCATCATTATTATTATCTTCATCATTATCATCATCAATATTAAGTGGGTTCACCACATAAATAAGTTATCGGTATTAACTCGTACTTTTATACTAGTTCTCTCCTTTTATCAATTTTTTTTCTGTTTGGAATTCAATTGTTAAGCCTATACCAAAAATATTTGGTTTTATAGATGATATCTGTTCTGTTTCTTGTATAAATTTAAACGCCAAAATATAATTACAAATAGCAGCACTTAAATCACAGTCGTATCTATGGAGTAATGAATATTGTATTCTATTGTATTCTTTTCCATACTTTGTCCCTTTCAAGTTTGAAGNAATTATCATTATCTTTATCATAATCATCACCATCCACATCATTATTGATATCATCATCAACGTCATCATAATTATCATAATCATCATTATCGTCATTATCATCATCATCGTTATTATCAACATCATCATAATTATCGTCATTATCATTATTATCGTCTTTTAATCATTTTCATTATTTTTATCCTCATTGTTACTATCGTTATTGTTATTATCTTTTTCATGATCGTCATCATCATTATTATTATCTTCATCATTATCATCTTCATCATCATCATCATCATCATCATCATCATTATCATCTTCATCATCATCATCATCATCATCATTATCATCATTATCTACATTGTCCTCTTTCTTATCCTCATCTTCATCATTATCATCTTCATCATCATCATCATCATCATTATTATTATAATCATTATTAACACGATCATCATTATTATCATCCTCATTATCATTATTATTATTATCATTATCATTATTATTATTATTATTATAATCATCATCATCATCATTATCATTATTATTATCATCACTATCCCCATCATTATTATCATCATCATTATTATCATCATCATTATTATTATAATCATTATTAACACGATCATCATTATTATCATCCTCATTATCATTATTATTATTATCATTATCATTATTATTATTATTATTATCATTATATCTATTCTTATCATTCCTATCATTATGATCATTATTATAAAATCCATTATCAAACATTTATTATTTTTTGTCTCAACAAAATCGAATTAAAGACAACAATTTTCTGTAGCTACAATGGTTCATAATATTTATTCAGTAAGTCCATGCATTATTCATCCGCACATTATTAACACAGCTTGCGTCTGTTTCAATAAAATTAAGATTTTTGATCTTGAATTTTGTCAATACCCATTAAAATTATTATTCTTCTAACCAAAAAAAAGAGTAGTGCTTTTTCGATATACATTTCGAATTTACAACGGGATAACGAGATGACAGTTTGTGGACTAAGTTTTGTATCACATTTCTTTTATATTTACTGTTTGGCTAGGGGAAAAATATAATTTTACTCATCATTGCAATTTAAAATACAATATTTAGAATAGAATACGAATGAAATAAAATTTGCTTTTATCTATTATCGAACATTTATTTTTTTTTGTCTTAACAAAATCAAATTAAAGATAACAATTTTCTGTAACTATAATGGTACATTACATTTATTTAGTAAGTGCATGCATTATTTATATGCACATTATTGACACAACTTGTGTCTGTTTGTACAAAAATAAAATTTTAAATCTCAAATTTTGTCAATACCCACTAAAATTATTTATCTTCCAACAAAAAAAAAGTAGTGCTTTTTCGATAAACATTTCGAATTTCTAATGGGATTAAGAGATGACAGTTTTTCGACTTAATTTTGTGTTACCTTTTTTTTAATATCGTTTTTCCTCCAGTTTCAGTTTGTACGATTTTTCGAAAAGATTAAATATTTGTGTATTGTTGTACATGTAACTAACTATTGCTTAAACAAAAAACTACTGCAAATGTAACATTAGTATATTTTGAGTTATAATAACTTTTATTGAAGTATATTATACTTCTAAAAATTAAAACACAAGTTTCATCTGCATGGACGGTTGTTACTAATAGATATTTAAATAAATCGTAATTTGATCGAGAAGTACTAGATAATGAGACTTCATTTTGTTTTCATTGATTATGATTAGGATTGTGCATAAAAAAAATTTTGCTTATCTATTAGGAAATGAAAGTCTCTGATATGTATTTAAGCTTTTTTTAGCATATCTTGGTTAAATGTTCTCTGTTTCACGGTTTCGTTTGGTTGTATAAAAGAAAATTCGTACTAACTGGTAATGAACCAACGGCACTGCAAACTTTCACCCAAAGGACGAATAAAGTACTATCTCTCTCATACAGGGGGGATGACACCCCGCGCTCGAACAGACGTGACCGTCACACCCTCTTAGGTTTATCTCGANTTTAACAACATAACCTACATAATGTGCGTTTTCTTTCGTATAACATGGTTTAGGTAGCTCATTCACTACTCTCTGGTTAATAGAGATCTCACGAAGAAGATATTTTTGCTGAGTTTGAATTTATCTTATAATTATCAGATCAATATCATTGCAGTAAAAAAGGGATGAGCCTCCTTATAAGACACAACTGATTATTTTGATAAAACCTTAGAAGATATTGTTTGTAATCACATATTTTTACATTACACAATCAATTGCGCCCATCTATTTAATAAACTAAATAAAGAAGGTAATATAATGTATGCGCAGATGTATTGACCATTGCCCTACTCTAAACACGCGAGTATTTAGCACAAATTTTTAAATTTTTATAATTACTAAGCCTTTTTATACAATTTAAATCGCAGATTTTGGATGCTACGTAGCTTCCAAATTTTTTACATTGCAGCTCCGATTTAGTGGGATCCACCTTGCGTTCAGTAGCCAAAAAATGTTTGAAAATATCTAAGATAATGATCAATGATTCATTTATATAAGTATTAAATAATTAGATCAAACAAAATTATGGGTTGAATAATGAAGTTTTTTATAAGTTGTGTGATTTGTCGAGATTTATCAAGGGCGTAAGTTTGAAAATATTATTTTTAAATTCTGCATTAAGTAACAGATTCTATAACTTAAAGTGAAGCTGATCATTCAATTCGTCTAAGTATTAACATAATTATTTTAAATTATACACTGGGGGTTGGTGAGCGAAGCATGCAGGGAGCGGAGACTCTTAGGGTGCGGTCACATGTAGACTCGTAAAGAGTGAAGCGTATCGCTTAAAAATAGAAAATTAAAGTGTACGCTGGTATGGTTGTCTATAGAAAAATTATACATTTTTAACGCATTACACAAACATATCCTAATCGTTCACATGTAGAAAAAATTGCGCATAACATCATGTAATCCAATCTCAGTGAGTATTACGTTGGCGCAACACGTGCCGCCTCACTCGCACTCATGGCCAAAATAAAGTTACTCGCATATTTTCCTGAACGATAAGAAATTTTACTGCGTAAATCTTCTTACCTAACTTCAACTAGTACTACTTTCACACAATACGGGCTACGCTTCTCGCTTTACGCGCCGTTAGTAAGACATATTAATAGCACATCAGCGTCCGAATACCTGTGTATAAAATGTTTTCTCTGACGTACAGCAAGATCTAATAAAAAAAAAAAAAAAAATGAATAATGAATTGTACACTCACTATGTGTATTAACAAAAGATTTTAAAAAATTTTATTAGAACTGAGCTGAGTGTTATAAGTTGCTATCAATATTTTTTTGTGAGGAATATTGGCTTTTCCGTATTATTCTAAGATTTTCCTCATACGTGTGTGGTAAATTATTTTTCCTCCCTTGGGTGGTTTTGGGAGGCTGTTACTTCCTCGGGCGAAAAAGCAGTTTTCCGGAACTCGTTCGAAAAGTCTCCTTTACGAACCTCGTTACGTCCCTCGCCTTCGGCTTTGGCCGCAAACGTCTCGGTTCGCAAACAGAGACTCTTCAAACTCGTAGGAAAACTACTATTCACACGGCTTTTTCACACACTTATGTGAGAAACATCACACTTTTCACACTCAAAATGATGCGGAAACCAATCTCCTTCACACTTTCGTGGAAAATGGTGTGCAGAATCCGCGCGAGACAATTTCTTGAGTATACGTCACATAAATCACTATTTTAGACGTCAATTTTGATTGGAGACACGTCTTACTCTTGAAGGGTAACAGAGATATTTTAAATAATCGTTTCTATTTAATGGCTGTAGTCTTATTTATACAACTGCTTATAGGGGTTTGATCAGGCATGTTGGCCATACCACGCGGTTGTTTAACGTGTATTGACAAACAAACTCGGAAATATACTAAAGTAACAGCATAGGTAAACAATCTCAGAAATAATACGAGTATTATTACTCCAACTATTCCATAAGCTTGTATATTACCAATTATGGCTTCAAAGAGTGTGGGATGAATCTGTTCTTTGGCTTCGTTTTTGGTACGATTGCACTATCGTCCAGTCACGCTGCATTTTTTTAATGCTTTGCATCCAACGATAGACATCGCCATTTTTTTAACGAAACGCTGGTAATCTTTAATGCTTTAAACTGTATTTTTAGCGTTATTATACAACGTTACACTGATGTACACCTCACCACCACAGTAAATCTGGAATCAGATGTACGAATGCATTACATTTATATTTCATGGTCTTACGTACTTTCATTAACTTGGTGAGTATATATCTTACTGTGTTATCAGTTTTCCTTATAAATCTAATACTAGTATCACCTTTAATGAGGCTTTCAAAAGGATTTACGTCACGGGTTGCTGAAACAAAAAAATTGTTGCCACTTTGCATAATAGCCAATTGTATTAATAATATTCAATTAAATTTTTTAATCGATCCCCCTTACACTTATGGACTTTTTACACTTCACACTTATAATCATAAAAAAATGAATAGTGGTTTATATTGCTTTTGGTACAGATTAAGGTGGTGATTTTATGTATGGCCAAGTATGGTATCCACCGCACGCATACGTATAAGTCCCTAACCGGTTCATAACCAAAACAGTAATTAAATGGGAAAAAAATACAAAATTTCTGATCCACTTAGGGTACTTATTGATTATTATCTTCCATATCAGTTTCATTTCACTAAGATTCATTTTGAAAAACGTTATTTGAATTTATTGATATTATAATGTGTTCAACGAACATTCGTCAGAGAATAGAAAACAATTGTACACACTTCACGGAAATCAATCGTGTCACGTACAAACCAGGAAAAAATGAAATGGTTTGTTTAATTGGAGCGTGTAATACTTGTAATTTTAACAACATAACCTACATAATGTGCGTTTTCTTTCGTATAACATGGTTTAGGTAGCTCATTCACTACTCTCTGGTTAATAGAGATCTCACGAAGAAGATATTTTTGCTGAGTTTGAATTTATCTTATAATTATCAGATCAATATCATTGCAGTAAAAAAGGGATGAGCCTCCTTATAAGACACAACTGATTATTTTGATAAAACCTTAGAAGATATTGTTTGTAATCACATATTTTTACATTACACAATCAATTGCGCCCATCTATTTAATAAACTAAATAAAGAAGGTAATATAATGTATGCGCAGATGTATTGACCATTGCCCTACTCTAAACACGCGAGTATTTAGCACAAATTTTTAAATTTTTATAATTACTAAGCCAAAAATTAAAAAAACCCAAGCTGCGTCCCAAACAACTGAAGCATTTTAAATTTTTTACAAATCTTAGTTTCAAATGTGCTTTTTCTAGTAATCAAGAAATGTCAACGTATTTCACATGTAGGAGTACGTAATATAATACAACTATACCTACCATACTCGTCCAATTTGTCGAATATTTTAATTTGTAAATTGAAGTTAGCATCTTGCCATTTTTTAACTTCTTTTTCCTTTAATATAGCAGTATTTTTTAGGCATGTTTCACGTTCTTCTTGATCTTTTTTTTTTTTTTTGCAGTTTTTTTCAACTCTGTTTTCAAGAAGATATTTTCACTTTCAAGACTCGAAATTTTCTTCCGAAGTAGTAATGTATTGTCGTTCGGTTGTGTACGTGCATTTCGATTTGTTTTATTTGATAGCGATGGGACTTCTTACACATTCTTAACTGCAGATGTTTTTACAGTAGTAGATTTTATGAAGCATGTTGCTTTGGCTGTTTGATCTTAACCATTTCATTTTTCACTGTGCAACAAAGTTGGAGCTTCCGCATTTTCTACGGTAAGTTCTGAGATATCCTTCTTGATTATAAGATTTTCATTATCCATCTTTGTTACATCACGTGTACAAGCGTTAAGATCTTCGGTTTCTGAGCTTGATGCCTATAAGAAATAAAACAAATTACTTGTCATAATAAAAGATTATTCTACTTATTACGGGCGCAAAGCGCAACTGCCATTTTGCGCCCTAGAGCCCGAAGACGGCAAACTTGCTTTTTACTATTGCTCAAAAAAACGCTAAGAAAGTACGGAAGATTATAACAAGAAACAATATTGAACTGTGATAGCTTTAATATAAATGTTTGTTAATAATTAACTAAAATTGTTTTTGAAAAGTTTTTTAATATAGATTATACGTAGAATAAATATGAACCTGATTTTGAGGATAAATTAATTCCGCAGTTTTTTTTAGATTCACTTCCAAATTCCAAAGTATTCTATATTTTGCTAGATTTAGTGACTTTTGCTACTTTTGTTTAGGGCTCACCCTCATCTATTAAACTCATATTCCTTTTTAAATCCGTCTATCATAAAAAGATTTTTTAACAATTACATTAATGCATCAGAGAAAACACTCATTACTTATTTTATTATCGATTTTATTATTTATTTTATTTTTCGAAGACCATCGTTTTATCTTCCACACTTTACGATCCTATGTATGTATATATTTATAAAACAAAAAGTATTTTTAGTTTTTCAAAGGCTACGAAAACAATGACATTACAATATAATTGTTCAAAAAAAGTGTTAATGATTATTATAAATAGGTCGATATAAAATTATAATTTTCTGTTTTATAATTCAAGTGTTATAATAAGGTTATTTATAAAACTAAATACACCTGCAATGTTCTTTCTCATAAAAAAATTACACAAAATCTTTTAACCATAAACATAAATAATAATTCTTATCCGTTTAAAAAAATATATACAAGTTAATTTCTCGCCTAGAAAGTTCAGTATGCAACGTTTTTTCTTTACGTACTTCTACTTTTATTTAAATGTGTTTAATATGCACTGATAAGAAGTACGCGTAAATGTTCATGCTACAATTTAATCATAACATCCCTACCCTTTTTACTTTTTGTTCATTAGCATTAGATTTTATAGTCCTTTACTCACCTACATTTTGCATACACTCTTTTTTAATTTTAGTTTTTGATAGTAAATTTTGTCTTGATATGTCTGTACCATTTTTGCTGATATTTCTTGTTTTCTCAAACACAATACAATATAAATATTTTATATTAACGGTCGTCATTTGATAGAGATCCATATCAAATTAAATGAAAAAGTAAACTTATTATGTACTGTCGATCTTCACTTTATTCGTTAAAAACGTGTGACAGCTGTTGTGGTATCACAGTACCTTCGTCAGACAGATATACATAAAGACTTAATAATATACAGTGTTCTCTCATGAATATACACGTTGCGCCGTAGTCGACAATCAGATAACAGGGGCTATACACATACATACATTCACACATTTATACGTACACACATAAATGCATACAGTTCGTATATAGTCAACAATACTGGTCATTTCAAAGCTAAATTAAGTAGAGGCAAATTATTTAAATTTATCATGTCATTTTATACGATATTATAGTCTTTTAATTTATTAATTTCTAGTGCTTCTAATGCATCTAATTTTAATCCTTTGTTACATGTGTGTAAAATCTTAAAATTGTTATTGTAAATATGAATACATTTAAGAATGTGATTGGCATAACTAGAAGTCTCTAGTAGTTTTTCGTAGGCATTTTCGTGTTCCTTGAGTCTGAACTTGAAAGCTCTACCTGTCTGTCCTCTACATTTCTTATCACAAGAACCACAACTAAGTTTGTAAAAACCTGATTTGTTTCCTTTTTCCGTCTAATTTTTATTATTTTTAATGATAGTTCGTAAAGTTTTGTTGAATTTAAAAGCTATGTTTGTATTGTACTTCTTCAAGTGTTGTTTAATCTTTTCTGACAAACTGCCTACGTAAGTAATTGTATGATACGATGCAGTTTCTCTCGCGGACTGAGGGAAAACTTTGTTTATAGCTTTCTTAAACAGTATATTTTTAATTAACTTGTCGACAATGTTGAAATCATAGCCATTATTGTAAGCTATTTTTTTAATTATTTGTAATTCTTTAGTAAAGCTCTCATAGTTTAAAAGTATAAAGAAGAAATCTTCTAACAGTTTAAACCATTCTAACAATAGAAATTCAACCAATTTTAACTCTATCTCTCATAGTTTAAAAGTATGGAAAGAAGTCTGTGAAAATAACTATTAAATGCCAACATTTTATGTGAGTACGGATCAATAGAATTCTCATGTATTGTGGAATCTGCGTGGGTTGATTTATGGAAAATACTATACTTTAGTTGATCGTGAATTCTATGTATTGTTAAATTCAAAAAATTAATTCTATTGTTGTTTTCTTGTTCCGTAGTGAATTCAATATTTTTATGTAATGTATAAATATGTTTGAAAAATATATTTAGTTGCCTTTTTGTACCAGTCCAACAACTAAAGAAAAGCAAATATTTAAAAAAATAGATCACAATAATGGCTATGATTCCAACATTATCAACAAGTTAATTAAAAATATACAGTATAAGAAAGCTATAAGCAAAGTTTTCCCTCAATCCGCAAAAGAAACTGCATCGTATCATATAATGACTTACGTAGGCAATTTGTCAGAAAAGATTAAGCAACACTTGAAGAAGTACAATATAAACATAGCTCTTGAATCAAACAAAACTTTACAAACTATTATCAAAAATAATAAAGATTAGACGGAAAAAGAAAACAAATCAGGTATTTACGAACTTATTTGTGGTTCTTGTAATAAGAAATATAGAGGAAAAACAGATAGAGCTTTTAAGTTCGGACTCAAGGAACACGAAAATACCTACGAAAAACAACTAGACACTTCTGGGTATGCCAATCACATTCTCAAATGTAATCATATTTATAATAATAATTTTAAAATGTTACACACATGTAACGAAGGATTAAAATTAGATGCATTAGAAGCACTAAAAATTTATACATTAAAAGACTACAATAACTTATTGAATGACATGTTAAATTTAAATAATTTGCCTCTACTTAATTTAGCTTTGGAATGACCAGTATTATTGACTATAAACGAACTGTATGCATTTATGTGTGTACGTATGAATGTGTGAATGTATGTATGTGTATAGCCCCTGTTATCTGATTGTCGACCACGGTGCAACGTGTATGTTCTTGAGAGAGCGCTGTATAATATTATGTCTTGATGTATATCTGTCTGACGAAGGTACTGTGATCCCGAAGCAGCAGTAACATGTTTTCAACGAATAAAATGAAGATCGACAGTACATAATAAGTCTACTTTTTTATTTAACATAATACATTGATTATCACATGTATAATCATTCATATACAATTACGTTTTAATTTGAAAACATGATTAAAATTATAGTTGAAAATTCCAGCGCCAGCGGAGGAAGTTGAGTTGTCATAGGTAAATTATTTGAAAAATGAGAACTTGTTAATTCCAATGGTATCATTGTATGTTTGTATGTTTTTACTCCGTCCCTTCCGTGTTTAAAGGGATGTATCACTACTTTTGCTTTTAAACTTTTTGATATGCGAGTCTTTTGTGCGGACCCCTAACGCAAAATTCTTTTCAGACGACTCACTGTGGTCATCCATACTGCTGTATACTATTTGCAGGGCGCAGTGATCGTCTCAAGCACGCCCTGGTCAGTGTCAGGTGAATATGGAAGGGCTCGCTTTCATTAACCATCTACTTCACCGTACCAACTTTTTACGACTGATTGTAACCTTACCGACAAGCTGGGCAGGGTACTTGCTCCCTCAAAAGGGAGTACCTGGAGGTCCAGACATTATTCGGAATAATCGACTAGTCGTCTTAAGAATTGGATAAGTGTTTTTTCGGCATCCTTGGTACTTATCCTATCGAAAAAGCCTGAGAAAAAAGTCTCAGTTTTCGACGAGATACGAACCCACCACCCCTCGAACTTTTTAGTCTAGTAGTTAGCAGTGTTAGCACGCAAACAACAAAGCCATCGAAGCTCATCAATGGTATCTTTGTTTTCCCTCTAACCATGGAAAATCTCGAGGTATTTTATCATAAACTTTGCATTTTTACATAGGTTATTAGATGAAATTTTGGAACCTCGTGGTTTACTGTCCTATATTAAGTAGTTGCACATTAAAAAAGCGATTAAAATGAAGATAAATAATTAAGCTTTCTGGTAGTTTATCGAAAAAAGTCAGCAGTCGAGAAAAATACTAAAATGTTATGTGATGTAGGTTCATTAACTTAAAAATTTATAGTTAATACATTGTTTTTTAGCGTTCTGTTGATGTTACTATTTAATGCAACATCATTTTCAAAAAAATAAAAAAGTTATTATTCAAATATTTGTTTATTGCTCTTCGACAAAAGCATAAACATTCTTGCCTCTCTGAGAGCACAAATCATCTTCTGAACTCCGTGTCCGTTAAAAATCGTATGCAGCCCATGGAATGAAACAAAATAAATCTCTGTTTACATGCATGTAAATTGCCTGTAATTTGAGACATAGCTTATTTACTCTCCTTTGGTAATAATTATTCTATTTCTGAAATCCTGAAAGATTACAAACTTTCATAACTGTTCGTGATTTCGTAACAACTTTACTTAATCTACTTATAAGAAGTGTTAATTACTTTTTAATGACTCTCAAACAAGTTGGGTAAGCTTTATATGTAAAGCTTATTTCCAGTATCTATTTTGATCATTTTTCTTTGTACATCATGTATGCGATGTATGCATTTACTTGGTTTTTTCCCCAATATTTTTAAAATATGTTCTACTACTGGTGAAATACTATGGTACATACTATGAAAATTATTGCTACCAACAACTGATTCGCATCCGTAGATATAACATTCACGATTTACTGTTACAAAGTAGTGAACTTCTATGATTTTTTCATATTTTAAGTGAATAACTGAATCGTCTGTTTCTGTAACTCTTGTGTAATTGTTTGTATGATAATACTGAGAATCTTGAATACATCTATCAAATACATCTACTTTTCTCTTATTATCGTTAAAGTACGCGTGCATTGCTTCTTCCACTGTGTCGTTTTTTTCACCTCGCCCTGATAAAGTGCATTTATCAATTGTTATGCAGTTTTGTAATTGGGGTCTATTTTAAAACACGGTCTCACGAAAATTTATGGCATCCCCTGAATAAAGCTTGTTGTTGCTTTGACAATTTTATAAAAAAGTTAACAAAAGTTCATGAAATGAATGTTTTCTCATCCACCTTGTTGCTATCTGTTTTAAACTTCTATTTGGGGCACGTATTTGAGACATGAACTAATGAATAGCACTTCCAGGTGAAAATGTCGAGTTTGCCCATAGAGGGACGGTTTTTCGTACTGATTCGCTAAAATGGCTTACACTGTGAAAATTATACGTCATCATGTGCTCGCCATATATTTTCTGACTTTCCCCAACGAAACGTAACAAATCGTATTTGGCATTGCCTATTTCGTCATGATTTATATTTGCTTGTAATAAAACATACAAACTGTTTACTGATAGCAAAAATGATTCATATTTGTCTGTTTAAGGTATTCTTTTAAACAAGGTGGAGCCACTAAAATTAGCCATATCTTCCACTCTAAGGCTTTGTATTTAAAAACCACTTCTAGAGGA
This sequence comes from Copidosoma floridanum, assembly GCF_000648655.2. The sequence continues at coordinate 521,602 of NW_019384219.1, forward strand.
CGTAGAGATCGTCTCAAATCACGACAAAGTCTTATATTACACATTCTTTTTTTTTGTTTTGCCTTTTCACTCTTACTAAAAGTCTAATACCAGTCATAAAATAATTGTTTTGTTACGCCCAATAATACGGCATGCATATTATCTGGCGGCATGTTCCAGATAATATCAAAATTTGGTAGGTTCAATAAAGTACAAGTTCCTTTCACACTTAGTTTACTTCTTCTTTTGCTAAATAGTACTTGTTTCACATCGTGTAAATGTTCATTGTGAGACCTGTTGACAGCATCGTTGTCTTGTAACGGATATCGCATGGACCCTCGATAATAATGACCTAAATGGTAGCACCAGCGGCAGCCTGAATAGCCATTAAATTGGATTCGATTTTGCATGATGTGTCTGGCGAAACTGTCCACACGAGCGCAGAAAGGCATTAACTTGAATCGACGCATTTTGCCTGTCCGGTGATCTACGATTTCAACGCCAAATAATCTCAACTCTTCACAAACGTTAAGAAGCACTGGCAGGTACATAATAATAAAATCGTTATTGGGTTCTTTTTCTGTTTGTACTGATGCTCAAGCTACTGGATGTTTGAAACGCACTTCTCCGTTTGAACAATTTAGTCATAATTGTAAAGGTCACAAGGCTTTTTTATCGTTTTTAAATAATTTAGCACCACCAGTGCTGAGATTAAGTGAAAGAGCATCTTGTATATTTTTCTGATAAAGCTGTGAATCGTGTACGTCAGAAATAAAATTTGATGATGAATTTTTATTGGTTTCAGTATTTACAAACAAACAAAGCTGTTTGTCTTTTTTACTCAGTCACGTTTCTAACTGGTATTTTACGAACAACGATATAAAGTAGTTTGGCAGCTGTGACGTCATTTTTGTTATGTCTTTACATTTTGTGCATTGCATTAAAAATACTTTACTATCACAGAATGGCATCTCAGCATTGATAATGTTGCAAACAATACAATAATAATGTTTTTTTATACTGCTTTTAGGGGGAGATATAGTTTTTGCCAGTGTATTAGGAGTAACAGTACAATCTCTATAATAAGGTCCAGCTAATGTGTTAACTAAATTAATAAGAGGCTTTTGCTTTCACTTTTGTACAATTTAATTGAACTATGATACTTTGTAACATGAGATGTACATCTGATACAGTCATGTTACTCTCTGTAAACATTATT
>NW_019384219.1:525299-530481 GCF_000648655.2 Copidosoma floridanum
GCTAAAATGGCTTACACTGTGTAAATTATACGTCATCATGTGCTCGCCATATATTTTCTGACTTTCCCCAACGAAACGTAACAAATCGTATTTGGCATTGTCTATTTCGTCATGACTTATTTTTGCGTATCCTAAACTTTGCATTTTTACATAGGTAATAAGATGAAATTTTGGAACCTCGTGGTTTACTGTCCTATATTAAGTAGTTGCACATTAAAAAAGCGATTAAAATGAAGATAAATAATTAAGCTTTCTGGTAGTTTATCGAAAAAAGTCAGCAGTCGAGAAAAATACTAAAATGTTATGTGATGTAGGTTCATTAACTTAAAAATTTATAGTTAATACATTGTTTTTTAGCGTTCTGTTGATGTTACTATTTAATGCAACATCATTTTCAAAAAAATAAAAAAGTTATTATTCAAATATTTGTTTATTGCTCTTCGACAAAAGCATAAACATTCTTGCCTCTCTGAGAGCACAAATCATCTTCTGAACTCCGTGTCCGTTAAAAATCGTATGCAGCCCATGGAATGAAACAAAATAAATCTCTGTTTACATGCATGTAAATTGCCTGTAATTTGAGACATAGCTTATTTACTCTCCTTTGGTAATAATTATTCTATTTCTGAAATCCTGAAAGATTACAAACTTTCATAACTGTTCGTGATTTCGTAACAACTTTACTTAATCTACTTATAAGAAGTGTTAATTACTTTTTAATGACTCTCAAACAAGTTGGGTAAGCTTTATATGTAAAGCTTATTTCCAGTATCTATTTTGATCATTTTTCTTTGTACATCATGTATGCGATGTATGCATTTACTTGGTTTTTTCCCCAATATTTTTAAAATATGTTCTACTACTGGTGAAATACTATGGTACATACTATGAAAATTATTGCTACCAACAACTGATTCGCATCCGTAGATATAACATTCACGATTTACTGTTACAAAGTAGTGAACTTCTATGATTTTTTCATATTTTAAGTGAATAACTGAATCGTCTGTTTCTGTAACTCTTGTGTAATTGTTTGTATGATAATACTGAGAATCTTGAATACATCTATCAAATACATCTACTTTTCTCTTATTATCGTTAAAGTACGCGTGCATTGCTTCTTCCACTGTGTCGTTTTTTTCACCTCGCCCTGATAAAGTGCATTTATCAATTGTTATGCAGTTTTGTAATTGGGGTCTATTTTAAAACACGGTCTCACGAAAATTTATGGCATCCCCTGAATAAAGCTTGTTGTTGCTTTGACAATTTTATAAAAAAGTTAACAAAAGTTCATGAAATGAATGTTTTCTCATCCACCTTGTTGCTATCTGTTTTAAACTTCTATTTGGGGCACGTATTTGAGACATGAACTAATGAATAGCACTTCCAGGTGANAAATTATAGTTGAAAATTCCAGCGCCAGCGGAGGAAGTTGAGTTGTCATAGGTAAATTATTTGAAAAATGAGAACTTGTTAATTCCAATGGTATCATTGTATGTTTGTATGTTTTTACTCCGTCCCTTCCGTGTTTAAAGGGATGTATCACTACTTTTGCTTTTAAACTTTTTGATATGCGAGTCTTTTGTGCGGACCCCTAACGCAAAATTCTTTTCAGACGACTCACTGTGGTCATCCATACTGCTGTATACTATTTGCAGGGCGCAGTGATCGTCTCAAGCACGCCCTGGTCAGTGTCAGGTGAATATGGAAGGGCTCGCTTTCATTAACCATCTACTTCACCGTACCAACTTTTTACGACTGATTGTAACCTTACCGACAAGCTGGGCAGGGTACTTGCTCCCTCAAAAGGGAGTACCTGGAGGTCCAGACATTATTCGGAATAATCGACTAGTCGTCTTAAGAATTGGATAAGTGTTTTTTCGGCATCCTTGGTACTTATCCTATCGAAAAAGCCTGAGAAAAAAGTCTCAGTTTTCGACGAGATACGAACCCACCACCCCTCGAACTTTTTAGTCTAGTAGTTAGCAGTGTTAGCACGCAAACAACAAAGCCATCGAAGCTCATCAATGGTATCTTTGTTTTCCCTCTAACCATGGAAAATCTCGAGGTATTTTATCATAAACTTTGCATTTTTACATAGGTTATTAGATGAAATTTTGGAACCTCGTGGTTTACTGTCCTATATTAAGTAGTTGCACATTAAAAAAGCGATTAAAATGAAGATAAATAATTAAGCTTTCTGGTAGTTTATCGAAAAAAGTCAGCAGTCGAGAAAAATACTAAAATGTTATGTGATGTAGGTTCATTAACTTAAAAATTTATAGTTAATACATTGTTTTTTAGCGTTCTGTTGATGTTACTATTTAATGCAACATCATTTTCAAAAAAATAAAAAAGTTATTATTCAAATATTTGTTTATTGCTCTTCGACAAAAGCATAAACATTCTTGCCTCTCTGAGAGCACAAATCATCTTCTGAACTCCGTGTCCGTTAAAAATCGTATGCAGCCCATGGAATGAAACAAAATAAATCTCTGTTTACATGCATGTAAATTGCCTGTAATTTGAGACATAGCTTATTTACTCTCCTTTGGTAATAATTATTCTATTTCTGAAATCCTGAAAGATTACAAACTTTCATAACTGTTCGTGATTTCGTAACAACTTTACTTAATCTACTTATAAGAAGTGTTAATTACTTTTTAATGACTCTCAAACAAGTTGGGTAAGCTTTATATGTAAAGCTTATTTCCAGTATCTATTTTGATCATTTTTCTTTGTACATCATGTATGCGATGTATGCATTTACTTGGTTTTTTCCCCAATATTTTTAAAATATGTTCTACTACTGGTGAAATACTATGGTACATACTATGAAAATTATTGCTACCAACAACTGATTCGCATCCGTAGATATAACATTCACGATTTACTGTTACAAAGTAGTGAACTTCTATGATTTTTTCATATTTTAAGTGAATAACTGAATCGTCTGTTTCTGTAACTCTTGTGTAATTGTTTGTATGATAATACTGAGAATCTTGAATACATCTATCAAATACATCTACTTTTCTCTTATTATCGTTGAAGTACACGTGCATTGCTTCTTCCACTGCGTCGTTTTTTTTACCTCGCCCTAATAAAGTGCATTTATCAATCGTTCTGCAGTTTTGTAATGGAGGTCTATTTTAAAACACCGTCTCACAAAAATTGATGGCATTCACTGAATAAAGCTTGTTGTTGCTTTGAAGATGTTAATAAAATAAATGTTTTCTTATCCACCTTGTTGCTATCTGTTTTAAACTTCTATTTGGGGCACGTATTTGAGACATGAACTCATGAATAGCACTTCCAGGTGGAGATGTCGAGTTTGCCCATAGAGGGACGGTTTTTCGTACAGATTCGCTAAAATGGCTTACACTGTGTAAATTATACGTCATCATGTGCTCGCCATATATTTTCTGACTTTCCCCAACGAAACGTAACAAATCGTATTTGGCATTGTCTATTTCGTCATGACTTATTTTTGCTTGTAATAAGACATACATACTGTTTACTGATAGCAAAAATGATTCATATTTGTCTGTTTAAGGTATTCTTTTAAACAAGGTGGAGCCACTAATATTAGCCATATCGTCCACTCTAAGGCTTTGTATTTAAAAACCACTTCTAGAGGACGTAGAGATCGTCTCAAATCACGACAAAGTCTAATATTACACATTCTTCTTTTTTGTTTTGCCTTATCACTCTTACTAAAAGTCTAATACCAGTCATAAAACAATTGTTTTGTTACGCCTTCTTTGGTAATAATTATTCTATTTCTGAAATCCTGAAAGATTACAAACTTTCATAACTGTTCGTGATTTCGTAACAACTTTACTTAATCTACTTATAAGAAGTGTTAATTACTTTTTAATGACTCTCAAACAAGTTGGGTAAGCTTTATATGTAAAGCTNCGTAGGTCAAAAAATACTTGTCAATAACAGTATATCACCAATTATGAGAAATACAGAAAGTACGACAGAGTTGTAAGAGTTTCAGACCAATGCACTTCAGTGTGTGGATGTGCAATTTAAAAAATTGTAACAAACGATAATAAATGATTTGCGTAAAGTTATCGATGGAAACTTCCGTTTTGTAGCCTGACGGCGTTGATTACAAAAAAGGGCTTATCATAATGGCTTTATTTACGAACCGAAAAGTTTGAGGCACGAGCTGAGGGCGAGGGATGCAACATGGTTCGTAAAAAAGCCCTTTCGAACGAGTTTCATATACTATTTCTCTACCTGAGTACCAAAAACCAAGTGGCGAAGATACGACTTTGAGGTTAGATGGCAGGAAAATCGTTTTTACTATGGGTAGCAATCCTGAAGCTACCCACAAATTGGGAAAAATGTCTGAACTTAGTATCAAAACATGTGTATTCATTGATACAAAAATTCTTTTCATTATTAATCAAGAAAAAATATCGTTAGTTTGAAATTAACGTAACGTAAAACACAAAAAAACGAGAAAAAGAGGGAAAGAGAAATAGTTCGATAGTTTTATTTAATTATGCCACTAGAAAGATCCTCACCTGACCTTACGTACAAAATACAGAGGTATGCCTGCTCTCTTATAAAATAAGAATAGAACTTCTACTGCATAAAAACAATTTTGAGTAAAGCAGTCCTATAAACGAGGTCACCCTGACTGGTGGATAATATATGTATTACATCAAAGAACGAGAGAAAGAGAAATAGAGAAAATATACTATTAGTCACCTCCTACTCCATTTCTCTTATCCTTGCTTTCTTAATTGTTTAGGGTTTAAAACAGTACGTTGCGTATAGGAGCCAGATGTGAAGTACTAATTTATATTGTATACATAATGAATTTTTATTGGTTTCAGTATTTACAAACAAACAAAGCTGTTTGTCTTTTTTACTCAGTCACGTTTCTAACTGGTATTTTACGAACAACGATATAAAGTAGTTTGGCAGCTGTGACGTCATTTTTGTTATGTCTTTACATTTTGTGCATTGCATTAAAAATACTTTACTATCACAGAATGGCATCTCAGCATTGATAATGTTGCAAACAATACAATAATAATGTTTTTTTATACTGCTTTTAGGGGGAGATATAGTTTTTGCCAGTGTATTAGGAGTAACAGTACAATCTCTATAATTAGCCCCTGTTATCTGATTGTCGACCACGGTGCAGCGTGTATGTTCTTGA
>NW_019384219.1:531193-585316 GCF_000648655.2 Copidosoma floridanum
CGGTGAAGCACAAAAAAATAATTCAGGTATAGTCTTAACTTAATTTCAAAATTGATGGACTTAGCCAGCCTTAATGGAGAATCAACATACAGGGTGTCCAAAAAGTTCCGGAACAGCAAATTTTTTCAGAAATCAGAACAAAAATCGAAAAAAGACATAAAAAAAGACCCCTAAGGCCTGGGTCTAGACCCCTGTTAAGGTCACCATTAATTTTGTCTTTCAAAATCCATCAAATATTATTAGGGTAATTTTTTGATTTTTGTTCTTATTTCTAAGAAAATTTGCTGTTCCGGTACTTTTTAGACACCCTGTATATTTGAAGTAAATTTTTGAAATAGAACAGCTGAGAGATCTTCTATCATTCGATGGAATTCCGAAAACCTCCTCTAATTAGGTTTCATTTGGACAAACTTTGTCGAAAACTTTGACTAATGTTAACTTACTGTTGATAGTGTGACATGTTTTCATTTTCTTGTTTTTCAGAAGAGTCCATTGTGACACTCGATTAGAGTCAAATGCAGCATAAAAGTAAGATTTAAATATAGTTTTATTTTTCATGTTGCTGAATTGAAACATTAATATATCCTTGCGTAGGTCGAAAAATACTTGTCAATAACAGTATATCACCAATTATGAGAAATACAGAAAGTACGACAGAGTTGTAAGAGTTTCAGACCAATGCACTTCAGTGTGTGGATGTGCAATTTAAAAAATTGTAACAAACGATAATAAATGATTTGCGTAAAGTTATCGATGGAAACTTCCGTTTTGTAGCCTGACGGCGTTGATTACAAAAAAGGGCTTATCATAATGGCTTTATTTACGAACCGAAAAGTTTGAGGCACGAGCTGAGGGCGAGGGATGCAACATGGTTCGTAAAAAAGCCCTTTCGAACGAGTTTCATATACTATTTCTCTACCTGAGTACCAAAAACCAAGTGGCGAAGATACGACTTTGAGGTTAGATGGCAGGAAAATCGTTTTTACTATGGGTAGCAATCCTGAAGCTACCCACAAATTGGGAAAAATGTCTGAACTTAGTATTTAAACATGTGTATTAATTGATATAAAAATTCTTTTTATTATTAATTAAAAAAAAATACCGTTAGTTTAAAATTAACGTAAAACACAAAAAAACGAGAAAAAGAGGGAAAGAAAAAAAGTTCGATAGTTTTATTTAATTATGCCACTAGAAAGATCCTCACCTGACCTTACGTACAAAATACAGAGGTATGCCTGCTCTCTTATAAAATAAGAATAGAACTTCTACTGCATAAAAACAATTTTGAGTAAAGCAGTCCTATAAACGAGGTCACCCTGACTGGTGGATAATATATGTATTACATCAAAGAACGAGAGAAAGAGAAATAGAGAAAATATACTATTAGTCACCTCCTACTCCATTTCTCTTATCCTTGCTTTCTTAATTGTTTAGGGTTTAAAACAGTACGTTGCGTATAGGAGCCAGATGTGAAGTACTAATTTATATTGTATACATATACATCTCGTGAGTAGAGCTTGAAAATTAGGAAAGTGCTAGCTTGAAAAAAACCACAGAGAACCAAAGTGTAAGTACATCTATTTATTTTTGTATCATATTATAATAATATACTTTCGACTCCGACTTACCACGCAATGGTCACTGAACACTCTAGGGAGGGAAGGCGAAACCATGGTTAACTCACAATATACAGAGCGCCTGGGGGGGTTTTACATCAAAATATATTAAGTTATTTAGCACAGTAATTATGTGGTTGCATGAATGCAGATAGCAATACGAAAATAGTTAAAATTTTGTTTGTCTATTGGATCTTATTGCTACAAATAAAGTAGACGAGTATGTCGCTGTGCTATATGTATTTTCTATCTTTCTCTTTCTCTCGTTCTTTGATGTGACACTTACATTGTGAACCAGTCAGGGTGACCTCGTTTATAGGACTGCTTTACTCAAAATTGTTTTTATGCACTAGAAGTTCTATTCTTATTTTATAAGAGAGCAGGCACACCTCTGTGTTTTGTACGTAAGATCAGGTGAGGATCTTTCCAGTGGCATAATTAGATAAAACTATCAAACTATTTTTCTTTCCCTCTTTTTCTTGTTTCTTTGTGTTTTACGTTAATTTCAAACTAACGATATTTTTTCTTGATTAATAATGAAAAGAATTTTTGTATCAATGAATACACATGTTTTGATACTTAGTTCAGACATTTTTCCCAATTTGTGGGTAGCTTCAGGATTGCTACCCATAGTAAAAACGATTTTCCCGCCATCTAACCTCAAAGTTGTATCTTTGCCGCTTGGTTTTTGGTACTCAGGTGAAGAAACAGTATACAAAACTCGTTCAAAAGGGCTTTTTTACGAACCTTGTTGCAGCCCTCGCCCTCAGCTCGTGCCTCAAACTTTTCGGTTCGTAAATAAAGCCATTATGATAAACCCTCTTTCGTAATCAACGCCGTCAGGCTACAAAACAAAAGTTTTCATCGATAACTTAACACAAATTATTTATTATCGTTTGTTACAATTTTTTAAATAACACATCCACACACTGAAGTGCATTGGTCTGAATCTCTTACAACTCTGTCGTATTTTTTGTATTTTTCATATTTGGTGATATACTGTTATTGACAAGTATTTTTTGACCTAGGTAAGAATATAATATTGTTTCAATTCAGCAACATGGAAAATAAAACTATATTTAAATCTTACTTTTATGCTGCATTTGACTCTAATCGAGTGTCACAATGGACTCTTCTGAAAAACAAGAAAATGAAAACATGTCACACTCTCAACAGTAAGTTAACATTACTCAAAGTTTTTGACAAAGTTTGTCCAAATGAAACCTAATTAGAGGAGGTTTTCGGAATTCCATCGAATGATAGAAGATCTCTCAGCTGTTCTATTTCAAAAATTTACTTCAAATATACAGGGTGTCTAAAAAGTACCGGAACAGCAAATTTTCTTAGAAATAAGAACAAAAATCAAAAAATTACCCTAATAATATTTGATGGATTTTGAAAGACAAAATTAATGGTGACCTTAACAGGGGTCTAGACCCAGGCCTTAGGGGTCTTTTTTTATGTCTTTTTTCGATTTTTGTTCTGATTTCTGAAAAAATTTGCTGTTCCGGAACTTTTTGGACACCCTGTATGTTGATTCTCCATTAAGGCTGGCTAAGTCCATCAATTTTGAAATTAAGTTAAGACTATACCTGAATTATTTTTTTGTGCTTCACCGTAAACTGTTCGCCATTAATTAAGCTAACGATTTATTTGTAATATGTATACGACTTAAACTAATAATTTAAATTTCCCTGGTCTAAAAACATAAATGACTCTCTATAATTTTGCCACTTCATTTAGGGATAAAAGAGCAATTGGTACTGACAGTCCCGAGCTTTATACCGTTTTCAATCTCGCCATTTTATATAGAGTACCAAAGACAGTTGGGCTAGTTTGACACTAAGGAAATAATTACAATGTGTTGGTATTCCACTACCTGACACATATGTTTGTTATTATATATATATATANTTAAAGTACCTTATTGAGTATAGCTAAACCTTATGCTTAGAACCTCAAAATCTGATACGAGGTAAGGGTTTTTCCTGTACCAGTACAGAAAGTTAGTCGGCCAGTAGGAGAATTCAGAATGTCAGTGTATGTATATATATATATATATATATATATATATATGTTCTTGACCATTTTAGGTGGTGATCAAACCGAAAATAAGACAAATTTGATCGAATGATGCAATAGGCACGTAAACTCTGATGAATTCTCTGAAGCATCGATACTTGATATGAAATCTAAGATCAGACAAAGCTGTAATAATAAGCTTAATAATTTAAAGGATAATGTTATATCTGATGAATATAAGGATGATCATGATAATGACTGCGGTGGTAGTAATGATGATGACAGTGATGGCGTAGAAAAGAGTTATAAAGGTGTTTATGATAATAATGATAACGATGACGAACTAGATGATAAAGGTGATGATGATGATGATGATGATGATGATGACGACGACGATGATGATGATGATGATGATGATGATGATGATGATGATGATGAGGACGATGGTAAGAATAATGATGATAATGATGATTATAATTGTAACGAATATGATGACACTAATGAAGTAGACTATGACATTGATAAAATTCTTCATAATGCAGATAAGTTTGATTCACACGGAAAAACTTCTTTTTAATATTTTTCCAGAATAATGTTTACAGAGAGTAACATGACTGTATCAGATGTACATCTCATGTTACAAAGTATCATAGTTCAATTAAATTGTACAAAAGTGAAAGCAAAAGCCTCTTATCAATTAAGTTAACACATTAGCTGGACCTAATCATAGAGATTGTACTGTTACTTCTAATACACTGGCAAAAACTATATCTCCCACTAAAAGCAGTATAAAAAAACATTATTATTGTACTTTTTGCAACATTATCGATGCTGAGAAGCTATTCTGTGATAGTAAAGTATTTCTAATGCAATGCACAAAATGTAAAGACATAACAAAAATGACGTCACAGCCGCCAAATTACTTCATATCGTTGTTAGTGAAATACCAGTTCAAAACGTGACTGAGTAAAAAAGACATACAGCTTTCTGCGTTTGTAAATACTGAAACCAATAAAAATTCATTATCAAATTTTATTTCTGACGTACCTGATTCACAGCTTTATCAAAAAAATATTCAAGATGCTCTTTCTTTTGATCTCAGCACTGACGGTGCTTAATTATATAAAAGTGATAAAAAAGCCTTGTCGCCTTTACAATCATGGCTCAATTGTTTAAACGGAGAAGTGTGTTTTAAGCATCCAGTAGTTTAAGCATTAGCACAAACAGAAAGAGAACCCAATAACGATTTCATAAATATGTACCTGCCAGTTCTTCTTAACGTTTGTGAAGAGTTAAGATTATCTGGCGTTAAAATTGTAGATCACCGGACAGGCAAAATGCGTCGATTTAAGTTAATGCCTTTCTGCGCGTGTGTGGACAGTTTGGCCAGACCCATCGTGCAAAATCGAATCCAATTTAATGGCTATTAAGGCTGCCGCTGGTGCTACCATTTAGGTCATTATTGTTAAGGGTCCATGCGATATCCGGTACAAGACAACGATGCTGTCAACAGGTCTCACAATGAACATTTACACAATGTGAAACAAGTACTATCCAGCAAAAAAAGAAGTAAACGGGGTGTGAAAGGAACTTGTACTTTATTGAACCTACCAAATTTCGATATTGTCTGGAACATGTCGCCAGATAATATGCATGCCGTATTATTGGGCGTAACAAAACAATTGTTTTATGACTGGTATTAGACTTTTAGTAAGAGTGATAAGGCAAAACAAAAAAGAAGAATGTGTAATATTAGACTTTGTCGTGATTTGAGACGATCTCTACGTCCTCTAGAAGTGGTTTTTAAATACAAAGCCTTAGAGTGGACGATATGGCTAATATTAGTGGCTCCACCTTGTTTAAAAGAATACCTTAAACAGACAAATATGAATCATTTTTGCTATTAGTAAACAGTATGTATGTCTTATTACAAGCAAAAATAAGTCATGACGAAATAGACAATGCCAAATACGATTTGTTACGTTTCGTTGGGGAAAGTCAGAAAATATATGGCGAGCACATGATGACGTATAATTTACACAGTGTAAGCCATTTTAGCGAATCTGTACGAAAAACCGTCTCTCTATGGGCAAACTCGACATCTCCACCTGGAAGTGCTATTCATGAGTTCATGTCTCAAATACGTGCCCCAAATAGAAGTTTAAAACAGATAGCAACAAGGTGGATAAGAAAACATTTATTTTATTAACATCTTCAAAGCAACAACAAGCTTTATTCAGTGAATGCCATCAATTTTTGTGAGACGGTGTTTTAAAATAGACCTCCATTACAAAACTGCAGAACGATTGATAAATGCACTTTATTAGGGCGAGGTAAAAAAAACGACGCAGTGGAAGAAGCAATGCACGTGTACTTCAACGATAATAAGAGAAAAGTAGATGTATTTGATAGATGTATTCAAGATTCTCAGTATTATCATACAAACAATTACACAAGAGTTACAGAAACAGACGATTCAGTTATTCACTTAAAATATGAAAAAATCATAGAAGTTCACTACTTTGTAACAGTAACTCGTGAATGTTATATCTACGGATGCGAATCAGTTGTTGGTAGCAATAATTTTCATAGTATGTACCATAGTATTTCACCAGTACTAAAACATATTTCAAAAATATTTGGAAAAGAACTAAGTAATTGCATACATCGTATACATAATATACAAAGAAAAATGATCAAAATAGATACTGGAAATAAGCTTTACATATAAAGCTTACCCAACTCATTTGAGAGTCATTAAAAAGTAATTAACACTTCTTTTAAGTAAATTAAGTAAACGATTCATATTTAAATTGAAATCAAATTACGTAGCATCAATTAAATTTGACGTTACTACGATTATCAATGTTTTTCTAAGACTGTCGGTAATGGGGCAATCTACACCTACCTAAGCCAATACTATCTTTATAACACAATTTTTTGAGAAGAAATAAATTGTTTTTACAGGTGCCTGCGAGCATTTTTAGTCTCTTAAACAGCTTAACCAAACAATTACACACTTGTTGCACACATAAATTGGTTATACATTTATTTTCGACTTTTCGTACATTAAAAAGAGTAATGTAACATAATTAAGGCCTCTTATTCAGGACCTTATTGGCTTAGATTGATTAATAGAAGATAAATTTAAGTTTCATTTTGAAAGATATTGTTATTTACGTAACAAGTGCAGAAAAGACGAATTCGCGCACGAGTGATGATTGACTTACACGAGTGGCCGGAGTTGCCTAGAACGAGTGCCAGATCGCACGAGTGCAAAGCACGAGTGTGATTAAACGGCAGGTGTTACAGGAACTAGCCACTAGTGTACGTCAATCACACGAGTGCGGGAATCGGCACGCACGAGTTGCGTACAAGATTTTTTGCAATATGTGTGGGAAAAATGTAAAAAAACTTTAAGTCAAAGTTATTGATTAAGTGGGCATCGTTTTGGCTACACTATTACACTTTCACTGCAAAAATATATTTGTGTAATACTCAATATATATAAGTTAACACATTAGCTGGACGTAATCATAGAGATTGTACTGTTACTTCTAATACACTGGCAAAAACTCTATCTCCCACTAAAAGCAGTATAAAAAAACATTATTATTGTACTTTTTGCAACATTATCGATGCTGAGAAGCTATTCTGTGATAGTAAAGTATTTCTAATGCAATGCACAAAATGTAAAGACATAACAAAAATGACGTCACAGCCGCCAAATTACTTCANTTTGATGCTTTGTAGTGATTATTGTCTTATATGCTTGTATAACAGCGGCGGCTAAAATTGCAAGGAGTAGTCAAGTCGGTTTGCAGCAAAGGTTCTGTGGGGTCCAGGGGTGGCAGCCCCTAGTGGGGGTGTAGGGAGCAAGCCCCCACTGGGTGGTACGGGGGGGGGTTAAGTCCTATCTATTGAAGGCTATCAATCAATTAAAAAAACTTCTACACGCCTCGAAATACGATCAACATTCCATTATTTATGATGCTCTTAAGTATACGTAGTAGTTCAAGGTACATTTAAAGTAATTTCGTATAAAAAACAGAGTATGCTGAACAAAGTGTACGGGATCCAAAAAGTTTGCCAAACCTCGTTGCCCCTCCTCCAACAATATACAATCTTTGTACAAAAAAAAAAAAAAAAAAATATTGCGAGGCTTCATTTAAGTCATTTAAACAATGCACTGGCATTGTAGTCTAAGAATTGGCCAAATCGAGTGCATCACTTTTTGTAAACATGTACTTTTCAAAATTGTTAAGTGTGCTGAAAAACCTTTGCCGCACACCTTTGCCGCACGCTGTACTGCTTGAACCTTTGCTGCACGCTGTGCGTAAGAACAGATTTTCCACACTAATAATAGTGTGGCACAGTCTATTTTTCGCACACTTTTGCGAAAAATAATGATTGTGTTGTTTGACGCAACAAGTGCGTAGGCGATAAAATTTTTTACTAATGGTTGTGAAAATCTGATTAAAAAAAAAGATTGTTTAAATTATATCAGACATTTATGTGTTATAATTTTTGCAAATAAAACGTGGCCATACGGTCTTTATTGATAAAAAAATAAGTTAATATAAAATTTCGTCTTGTTTCGAAATCATGAACGGTTATGAGAGTATGCAATCTTTCAGAATTCCAGCAATAGAATAATTATTACCAAAGAAGAGTAAATAAGCTATGTCTCAAATCACAGGCAATTTACATGCATGTAAACAGAGATTTATTTTGTTTCATTCCATGGGCTGCATACGATTTTTCACTGACACGGAGTTCAGAGGATGATTTGTGCTCTCGGAAACAGGCAAGAATGTTTATGCTTTTGTCGAAGAGCAATAAACAAATATTTGAAGAATTACTTCTTTACTTTTTTTAAAATGACGTTGTCTTGAATAGTAACATTAACAGAACGCTAAAAAACAATGTATTAACTATAAATTTTTAAGTTAATAAACATACATCACATAACATTTTAGTATTTTCCTCGACTGCTGACTTTTTTCGATAAACCACCAGAAAGCTTAATTATTTATCTTCATTTTAAACGCTTTTTTTATGTGCAACTACTTAATATAAGACAGTAAACCACGAGATTCCAAAATTTCATCTTATTACCTATGTAAAAATGCAAAGTTTAGGATACATATGTAAAAATGCAAAGTTAAATGAAATACATCAAGACTTTCCATGGTTAGGGCGTAAACAAAGATACCATTGATGAGCTTCGATGGCTTAGTTGTTTGCGTGCTAACACTGCTAATTACTAAACTAAAAAGTTCGAGGGGTCATGGGTTCGTATCTCGTCGAAAACTGAGATTTTTTTCTCAGGCTTTTTCGATAGGATGAGTACCAAGGATGCCGAAAAAACACTTATCCAATTTTTAAGACAACTAGTCGATTTTTCCGAATAATGTCTGGACCTCCAGGTACTCCCTTTTAGGGGAGCAAGTACCCTGCCCAGCTTGTCGGTAAGGTTACGATCAGTCGTAAAAAGTTGGTACGGTGAAGTAGATGGTTAATGAAAGCAAATCCTTCCATATTCACCTGACACTGACCAGGGCGTGCT
This sequence comes from Copidosoma floridanum, assembly GCF_000648655.2. The sequence continues at coordinate 540,401 of NW_019384219.1, forward strand.
TGAGACGATCACTGCACCCTGCAAATAGTATACAGCAGTATGGATGACCACAGTGAGTCGTCTGAAAAGAATTTTGCGTTAGGGGTCCACACAAAAGACTCGCATATCAAGAAGTTTAAAGGCAAGAGTAATGATACATCCCTTTAAACACGGAAGGGACGGAGTAAAAACATACAAACATACAAAGATACCATTGAAATCAACAAGTTCTCATTTTTCAAATAATTTACCTATGACAACTCAACTTCCTCCGCTGGCGCTGGAATTCTCAACTATAATTTTAATCATGTTTTCAAATTAATACGTAATTGTGTATGAATGATTATACATGTGATAATCAATGTATTATGTTAAATAAAAAAGTAGACTTATTATGTACTGTCGATCTTCATTTTATTCGTTGAAAACATGTTACTGCTGCTTCGGGATCACAGTACCTTCGTCAGACAGATATAGATCAAGACATAATATTATACAGCGCTCTCTCAAGAACATACACGTTGCGCCGTGGTAGACAATTAGATAACAGGGGCTATACACATACATACATTCACACATTCATACGTACACACATAAATGCATACAGGTCGTTTATAGTCAATAATAGTGGTCATTCCAAAGCTAAATTAAGTAGAGGCGAATTATTTAAATTTAACATGTCATTCAATAAGTTATTGTAGTCTTTTAATGTATTAATTTTTAGTGCTTCTAATGCATCTAATTTTAATCCTTTGTTACATGTGTGTAACATTTTAAAATTGTTATTATAAATATGATTACATTTGAGAATGTGATTGGCATACCTAGAAGTGTCTAGTTGTTTTTCATAGGCATTTTTGTGTTCCTTGAGTCCGAACTTAAAAGCTCTTCCTGTTTTTTCTCTATATTTCTTATTACAAGAACCACAAATAAGTTCGTAAATACCTGATTTGTTTTCTTTTTCCGTCTAATCTTTATTATTTTTGATAATAGTTTGTAAAGTTTTGTTGATTCAAGAGCTATGTTTATATTGTACTTCTTCAAGTGTTGTTTAATCTTTTCTGACAAATTGCCTACGTAAGTAATTGTATGATACGATGCAGTTTCTCTCGCGGACTGAGGGAAAACTTTGCTTATAGCTGTCTTATACTGTATATTTTTAATTAACTTGTCGATTATGTTGGAATCATAGCCATTATTGAGAGCTATTTTTTTAATTATTTGTAATTATTTAGTATAGCTCTAAGAGTTTAAAAGTATGGAAAGTATAGATATAATTAGATATATAACAGCAATTACCTTTTTTTTATGTTATAATCAAATATTATGAATTAATGAACGTGAATAATATTTTCGACTATCTTAATAGGATTTTGTACAGTTATAGTTGCTGATTAAAGATTGCTATAGTACTGTCATGAAAAATGCAATGAAAAAATAATTTAGCTAATAACTATTTACGATTTTAATATTAGTTCCGTGTACGGTAACAGAAACTTTTACTTAGTGACTTTATAAACTTATTAATGACATCTGTGGAATCGCTCATGCACCATAAAAAAACTTTAAGATTTTTTTTCTATATTAATTTATGTAGTATTAGTGTAACTAAAATATACTTAAAACCAAGTTTGCATACATATTTTTTAGAACAAAAATATCGTACTTACAATACTTTACTGAGTATATGACTGTTACAACAAGATTAAGTATCTTTTACGTAACTTATAACCTAATCATATCAACATTCAGTAATTATCAAAGCATCTTGTTTATTAGAAGTAGGAAACTAATATACTTACATGTTTAAGTTACCATCTACATTATCTTACATCTACTAACATTTACCATACTTAGCGGATTGTACATTTTGATATTTGCAATACTAATACAGCGCTTTATTAATTTCATTATTAAATACTTCATATTGTTCAATGTTGTAGCTTTAAATCCTTTGAGATAATAGAGAAGCTTCATAATTTCGTATCATTATTACTTAAATATACTAGCTCTCTGAGCTATGCATGCAGTTGCAAGCTATCATTTTTGTAATAATAATATGTTACTTTGTATTTTCACTTTTGGCATAATTTGTTGCATGCAGTTGCAAGAGATATTCTAAAAATAAAAATTGAAGCGCAAACCTGATAATACTTAGACATCACACGGAAATTAGAAAGAATAATCGAAATATAAGTAAAATCAAATGCAGTCGAATGCTTATTATTGTCATAGGAACGTTGTAGCTGTCAAACTATGCATGGTGCTGCAAACTACATTTTCTATGAGAATTATACGTATTCTTACCATTGTTTTTTGACATACTTTATTGCATGCCATTGCACGAGGCATGCAAAAAACTAATGATTAAATAAAACCTACAAATATAAGAGGCTTAATAAAAACCAAGTACTACAAATAAGATAATGTATTATTCAACAAAAATTTTTTTAATATCATCTGCTATATATTGCACAATAATGTCAATCTTTTTTTTTTATGTAATTTTTAGTAGAAGTATATACAATTGAATTAAAATTTTAGAGTATAACTGCACTCAAATTTCGTTGTGAAAGTTAACAATTTCAAACAGAAACTGTTCCAAAATTCTTTTTATACCCCAATTGCAATACGAGAATGCAATACGTGAACCTGATTTAGTCACGGACTAGCTTTTTTATTGTCTATAAAGAATAATAGAAAAAGTTTGTTAATACAACAGTCATATTACTCATTAAGTTATTTGTATATTTAGACTGATAGAATTAGACTTTTCAAGAAATTAATTCCTATAAGCGAATAAAAAATTAGAAAAGCGAGATAAAAGTAGTAGAAATTGCTGCAACCAAAAACGAACTACTAAATTTGTTAGCAAAGTGCCCAAGAAAAGTGGTAAAAGTGTCAAAATCACCTAAATCGCGAATAAATCGAAAACAGTAATAGATGGAAAAAAAAGTTAAATACAAACAAGATGCGCCTTTTCAAGCCGCACAAAAGTAGCCTTGTTAAAATTAATTTTATTAAAAAGTTTTTTTTGCAAGGCTGTTTTTTTAAAAATTCATAACTCAGTTCTATTTGGATATGAAGAGCTCAAAATTTAATACAATTTTCCTTTTGTAGTCCTTAACATATGCTTTAAATTTTAAGATGATACAATTAATAGTTCTTGCAAACCATCGTGTTGAAAAAAAATGGTCCCTTCGAAAAATGGCTCTAAAAAAGTTTTGAGATCACTTACGGCCATTTTTCAAACGCGCTGCTCTTCGTCAAGAGTTTGTGTTTAACATGCTAAAATTTCATAATCCCATCTTGTTTAGAAGTACTGTTAAAATTAAATCGAAAAACAGTGATTTTTGCAGGAGGCCGTCGGCGGTGCGTAGTGGGGTGAGCCACCGAATTAGGCCACGCTCACTTCCTCGCTGAGCGCTCAGCGCACTTTCGAGCGAGTAGGTTTAAATTGACTACGCATTGTAAAACCAACGATATCTCTGGAACTAAGCATCAGAAATTGATGTTTTTTTTTCTAATCTGGGGTAGCTTTCAATAATATCGAGATTGTGCGTATCGACATATTAATAAAAATAATAATAGTCATGGAAAAATGGTACTTCTGGAAATTATTCTACTAGTTGTTACAAATTTTAGTACTTTTGAAGATAGAAATTACATATTTTCATCTCCTGACTGTATGTATGTCATAATTACTGTTGGCATTAAAATAAATAACAATAATGATTATTATCATTATTATTATCATTACTATAATACTTATAAAAATATTAATTTGTACCAATGGTCTCAAAGCTTTTTTAGAGCCGTTTTTCGAAGGGACCATTTTTTCTTCAACACGACGGCTTGCAAAAACCATTAATTGTATCATCTTAAAATTTAAAGCAAATGTTAAGGACTACAAAGGAAACATTGCATTAAATTTTTAGCTCTCTATATCCAAATGGGACTGAGTTATGAATTTTTGAAAAAACGGCCAAATTTGCGGTTTTTGCAATTTGCAAAAAACTATTTAATGAAATTAATTTTAACAAGGCTAGTTTTGTTCGGCTTGGGAAGGTGCATCTTTTTTGTATTTAACCTTTTTTTCCATTTATCACTGTTTTCGATTTATTCGCGATTTAGGTGATTTTGGCACTTTTACCATTTTTTTGGGCACTTTGCTGATAAATTCAGAGGATCGTTTTTGATTGCAAAAATTTCTACCACTTTTATCCCGCTAATCCAATTTTTTATTTGCTTATAGGAATTAATTTTTTTTTTAATGGTGTGAAATCTAATTCTATCAATCTAATTGTATAATTTATTTATCTGTACTTTTTGAAATCAATCATGTATGTATGTACAAGTACTAACACCATATTACTTCTAGTCTGCGTAGTATGTTATGCTGCAAAGGACGTTTAAAAAATAAGGCCTTGTGGACATAGGGCATGTGTGCCGTGCTTGAGGCATTTTCAACAAACACACAATTTGTTTCCGATGTGCAGGGGAGTGATCAATTTAAATCTTCCACCAGAGCGGATGAATAACTTAAGATAAGCTGTTGTAGTTCTAATGGTAATTAGTCTTCAAGAATCTAAACAACGTTATAAATTTTTTATCAAACAATTTTTCTCTGCAGGACCACAGGTGCAAAACAATTGTTCTAAATATAATAAACTCATGTGATGGTGTCTCGATGTGTTATTATGTTAATAAAAAACATTTGTTTTTGTATATGTGTAATGTATTTATTTTCCTTAGTTCTGCAAGCATTCACCTTAATAATTGCCATGTGTAGTAGGGTTGACAACACTATGTGTACAACAAATAGTACTCCACTGGGATAATATCGCAAATGATATTGCGCTAAAATATATAAGCGGTAACTTGTGGCGTATAGTAAAGTACAGCAACAATGTTAGAACCTGTATTATCGTCCACTAATGCAATTTTTCTTTTAAATCAGAACTTTTAAATAAAAAATAACCGTAGTTTCACGGTAAAAAGTATATTTAATAAGAATTATTTTTACTGTCAGGGACATATTACTGAGAAGCTTTGGTAGAATTTACTGAATATTACAGTAAAAATTCCTGTAGCTGTTTCCTGCGTATACAATAAATAAAATAAAAAATCTCAGCAAGGGAAATACCGCATTGAGAATGTTTCACTTATGTACATTGGAGCAAACCCAGTGTTATTAAATCATATTGATACATGATTAGGTTTTACATATCACTAGGAAACTCAGGGCAATTACTGGGCATTGTATTAATTATTAATTCATTTATTAATAACACAAGCGTATATCACCAAGTGACCCGGTACCTTTATGGCTCACTTGATAAAATAATTAAATAGAAATTAACAAATCAAGCACCTATCACTAGATTACCTGGGACGCTTATTGACTACTTTGTTGGTAAATAAAACATTTATTAACAACGCAAGCACCTATTACCACATGACCTGGGGCGCTCACTGGCCACTTTACAACATAATTAAATAAAAAGTAACAATATAACTGCCTGTCATCAGACGACCTTAGGTGCTTAATGGCCACTTTACAAACTGATGAAATATAAAGTGACAAGTCGCTCCTACAGTAAAAATTCCTGTAGCTTTCTTTCTGCGAGTACAATGAATGAAATAAAAAAACTTAGCAAGCTAAACACTGCATTAAGAATAATTTACTCAATAGACGTGGGAGCAAACCCAGTGGTATGAAATCATCTTGTCCTAAAAAATTTATATTTTCCTCTACTTTCCTCTTCCAGGTAATTTTTTTTGTTGTCCTTCATAAAAATACTAATACAGGAAGCTTATGACATAATTAAAAAGTTATGTAAGCACATATTTTTGCAGCATAATATTATTTTGTGTATTTNAAGAACCATAATGCAAAAATACAAGATCTCACGATCCAGGGACTTATTTTCGTACCCTCTTACGCCTTCCATCACGACGCCATATTTGAGGAAGATGTAAAGTACTATTAGAATGTTTGAATGTTTGATACATATTTTAGACACCGTGATGGCGCTTCTGCAGCAGCACTGCAGGCGGCAGACCTTCAGGCCAAACGTTCTAATAGTGCCAAAGATCCTGTACAAATAAAACGAAATAGCCCGAGTTAAAACTAAAATACATTCCATTCGTGACGCATCTAACCTCAAATTGATACACACACATACACACACAACGTGTGTGTGTTTATTCCTGTATATATTTACCCGCATATTATTCTTCACCTATTTGTCCAAATTTATGGTTGTATAATTGATGCCGAAATGAATGTGCGTTCCTGATTGGCTTATAAAAATGGATGCACATTTTTACTCCTAGTATTTTTGCATCATATCAAGAATGATTTTTATTTTACTGCATTCAAAGGGGGAGGAGTTAAATAAAGTACTTTCCCGCTCTCAGGCAGAACATCGACACTTCGAGCCCTAGTGGCGTAAAGTACCAGTTTGAATTTACCTGCTCTTAAAACCACAAGATTATTTTGAACGAATGACACAACCAAAACAAGGCTACAGTCCCGTGATATTCTTTTTTTTAGTAAAGTATCTTTGACACCAAAAAAGTATTAGTGTCAAGAATTTTTTTAAGCATAAAACGATAAATTAATGTTTTTACCTTTAAACAAATAATTTTTCAGCAGCTAAAGCAATGGGACTCGCGTAGAAAGAGAGGGGAATGAAAGTCAGTCAATCTTTCTTTCTTGCACATGCACTCACGGTGTGAGGTGGTGAGAGGGCACACGCAGGAGGACAAAGCAGTGGCACTAGCGCATACTCCTGCCTGTGCCCCCACGAGTTCCACGACCCCACTTCGTGATTATTTGAGAGAGAAAGACTGACTGCCCTCGCCTTTCCTCTCTGCGTGAGCTTCAGTGCCCCAGCTGCTAATAAGTGGTCCATTCTTGATATGCCTATGTCTCAAATATGAGTTATACTATACCTCAAAACTGGGAATATTTCATGAATCCTTTTCAATATCAGTCTGTACATCTGTAATCGTAATTTTTTCAAGAAATTTAGTATGAGAGAGTTCCATTTGTAAAACTATAAATACTAAAATTTTTTGTTCATATCGACACGTTTCTGCTCACTTTTAAACGTATGGGGTGAAATATTTAATATAAAGCGTTAAAAAATTAAGCTATCATCTATTAGAATCAGGGAAAGTCCAGTATAAAGGTCGTAGAAATATAAGAATAGTGTGCGCTTATGATACTGCTGAACATAAGAGGAAGCAATACAGTGAAAGAAAGAAACGCCTGCTTTTTTTTCTAGCCAAGGGCAGCAGTTACATGGTATTTTACTGCCATCTTGAGCAGCAGTGAATCACAGCGCTCGGGTAGAAGAAAGCAGAGAGGACACTCAGCAGCTATTTCTGTCTTTTACTTTATCGCAGTATTTAACTCCTGGGGCCCCCACTGGAGACTTTGAGAACAATTGGTCATCATTAGAAAAGGTAATCATTATGAAACCGAGCTTTCAGCTTCATTCACCAGGTGGCCAACCCTTAAATATCGCTTTTCTACAAGCATATGGACGTCAATTCATAGTACTGTCCTTTTCTTATCACGACCAATCGTTTTTAAAGTGCACAGTGGGGGCGCGATTACGGAATTGCGCTCAAATCAAATATCTTTATAATGATAATACAAACCGAAGAGGTTTAATTACAGGTTGATAAATTTGAATGGCAATTAGAATCAGATATCATTACAAATATTATGCAAGACTGTCGTGTTATAGCCTAACCAGATGGATGGACAAAAAATGTTGATAATTTGCGGAAAAAGTCCAGCACACATTTTTATTATCTAAAATAGTATGAAAAAATTAATGAATCAACTAACATAAATGTAAACTGCTAGTTTCGTCCACACTATAGTGAAAAGTAAAACTGCCATTTTACACGCACTTTATTGATGTTTCATGAAAAGTCAATACCTGATTACAGAAACTGTATCATTAAATTCGTAGGAAATTAGAAGGAATTTATACGTGCTTATTTTTAAGTACTACTAAAGTAAAAATTAGAGCTATTAGCTTTGCACAACAGAAGGCAATTTTTGCGATACGTGCTTGATACATAGGAGTACAGTACCTTGATATACAAGAAATGTTTTGTGCTCATAATATCGCAAGTGAATACAATGTTTTAAGTGATGTAATTCTATGTAAATAATTTAAGACACAATTTGCATTGAAACGGACGACACGTCCTGCAAGTGCTTTTGTGTTAGTTTAACTGAAATCCGTATACTGTGTGATACATTTTATTAATTTATGATGCAGTCAACACAGACCTTATCTGACTAATAAGAGGCCATGTGCACAACGGACATTTTCCCCAGTAGAAATGGAACGTGTAACTCATTAAAATGGTAGTGGAAAAACTCTTCTCATTCTACTGTTACATTCCGCTAGATATTTACGCCGAACGCTAGGTAACTACCTATGGTGTGAAACGGTCGTGCCATCTCACGGATGTATTTTTCAATAAAGAGGAGAGAGAAGCTGAATAGGTACGTGATAACCATGTAAATACAGCAGTTTTGTTAATGAGTTTTAGTTAATGTAACTATAGGATGTAACACGTTGTAGAAATGTTTGTGACAGTAAAATAAGTCATCAACAATTTAAAAATCAGAGCATTTTAAAAAGACAGTTACTCTACGATGTCAGAATTTTATGAGCTGTAAGGATCTTCTTGAGCACGTGAGAGCAAGAGAGATAGATGAGGAGACTTGACTTCTCTTTTGCTCTTATATGCTTAAATTGATTTCATACAGTCAGTTTAGTTCATAAAATTTCAGCTTTGTAGATAACTTGTTTTGTAAAAACACCCTAGTTTTTATGACTTGAATACCAAATTTAACCATCACAAACATTCATACCATTTTCGGCATCTTATAATCATGTAAAATTTGAAAAAAATTAACTCTTTAAACATGCTTATCACATACTTGGTTAGCTTTCCTCACCCCCCTATTAAGGCATTTTGACAACTGATATCGCTGTCGGCGGTAGTTACCTAGCGTATACGTAACTGCGGTCGCAGTTTTCAGTAAAAGCATGGGTATTGCTGCAATTGCTTTTTTAATTGCATATACCCAAATATACCATATAATTTATGAAAAATTAACTGTGTTAATCATCTTTCTCATGGCTTTTGGAAGTCCAAGAGGAGACAATTTAGCAAAATGCAGCAAATATTCCACTTTCGTTTTTCGTTTGAGTAAACTTTTCTTTGCTTGATATTATGGATATACTGTATTGTATAATACAACATTTTTAATAAAGCAAAGTATGCTGCACCAAAATAATCATAAGCTGGCCTTTAGGTAATTCTAATTTTAGTACTCTGAACGGCTGATAATTAATATAAGAATATTATTAGTACGATTCAAAAACCATAAAAAATTTGCTAGAATATATATTCAATTTCCACACGTCAACCGTGCCAGGTCAACTATTTTTGTCAAAATAAAATTTTCCCAGGAATAGTACAACGTTAAAAAAAACAACAGCATACTTTATTGGCACACAAAAATACCGATTCTGGCTGCATGGCCAGTCCACGTGGTTACGAGAATACATAAAGTAGCATGGTTGCCTAAAATCAATAATTTTTTTCATTAATACAAAGATCCTTCCTTATCGTCCAATTATCTTGATTAAAATCTCTCACTCTTCGATTTTGCGATGATATTTATTACAGCATAAGATTTTGCTTTAATAATTGTAAAAGAGACATATGATTCTTTGTGGCTCGTACGTGTGAGCGGTATTGCATGTGTTTGTGTTCGTAAAGTATGTGAGAGAGATAGAGAATACTTATTAGTACGTTACGGTGTTAGGCAATGTAGTTCACACGTACAAGCACTAGAGAGACATACTTTTTTTTTACAACGTGGTAAAGCAAAACCTTAGCTGAAAAAAATATCATCGTTAAGCTTAGGAGTTAGGGATTTTAATTAAGATTATTGGACTACTACAAAGGATGTGGATATTATTAAAAAAAAATTATTGACTTTGGGCAACCCTGCTTCTCCATGTATTCTTGTAATCATACGAGGACTGACCATCTAGCTACATGCTGGCGCTGGGGATTTTTATGCACGGAGCCGATACTTAGTACCGCCAGTGTTGGTGAAGAGGATCTTAGCATACTCCCACCACATTCGGAACTTTCCGTTGAAAAAGTTCTGAAGCTAATCAGAGAAGAGCTACAACAAGTGTGCAGGCAAAGACTTATTTCTCCTACGATTCCCGTATACTAAGGCGTGTTTGGTCCAGGGCTTCCAAAGACGGTACCCATGATGCGCGAAAGATCAAAGAATTGTCATTAATAACACAAGGGCCTATCTCCAAATGACCTGGGGCATATATTGGCCAATTCATTAAATAATAAAGCATTAATAAAGAACACAAGCAACGGTCACCACGTGACCCAGGGCGCTTACTAGCCATTTTATCGAATAATAGTTTCTTGTGTTATTAATCAACATCTTAATATTTAATGTAACGGTTAGTAAGCTTTCTTAGTCGGAAGATGGTAGGCTCTCCTGTTATAAGTTAAAGTTTAATTATATAATCTAGTGGCCAGAAGCGCCAAGGATCATGTGGTAATAGGTGATGTGTTCTTGATTAACATTCTATTTTTTAATATAGTGGCCAGTAAGCGCCCCAGATCATTTGTTAATCAAATGAGCGCTTGTATTATTAATTATCATTTCATTCTCCAATATAGTGGCCAGTAAGCTGCCTGGGTCGTAAGGTAATAGGCTATTATATTATTTATTACATTTTATTATGTCATATAGCTGCTTGTAAGCCCCCCGGGTTATCTAGAGATATTCGCTTGAATTATTTATTACCATTTAATTATTTATTATAGTGGCAAGTGAGCGCCCAAGGTCATGTTGTAATAGTTACTTGTGTTCTTGATTTATATTTTATTTTTTAAAATAGCAGCCAGTAATATGCCCTGCGTTATCTGAAGACAGGCGCTTTTATTATTAATACACATTTTATTGTTTAACGTAGTGTCCAGTAAGCAGCCCAATTCGTGTGGTGATATTTACTTGTGTTGTTGATTAACAGTTTATTTTTCAATAAAGTGGCCAGTAAGCGCCCCAGGTCCTGTAGTTATAGATGCTTGTGTTCTTTATCAATGCTTTATTATTTAATAAATTGGCCAGTATGTGCCGCGGATCATCTGGAGATAGGCGCTTGTGTTATTAATTACAATTTTTGGATCTTTCGCGCGTTGTGGGTACCGTCTTTGGGAGCCCTAGACCAAACACGCCTCAGTATACAGAAATTGTAGGAGAAATAAGTCTTTCCCTGCACACTAATTGTAGCTCTTCTCTGATTAACTTTGGAACTTTTCGAACGAAAAGTTTCGAATACGGTAGGTATGCGAAGATCCTCTGCGCCAACACTGAGGAAGGCATATTACGTTACCGAGGACCAATTATTTGGCAGGAAAATAAACTGTTTAATTAACTGAAGTACACTACTAGTAGATTATTTTGTAATGCATGCAAATGTCTAATTGTATTACACGTTTATTAATTATTTTATAATTTTTTATATTGATTAGGTGAATTTACAGAACAATAATTTTAAGTAAAGTCTTTTTTGTTAATATCGATTGTACCTTTTTACTTATATCGCAATGTTTTTTTTTGCTAAAAGACTCATAAAAATTGTTATTTTCAGTCTACATATTTTTTTCTCAGAGATTGCGCGTATTTCTAAAATTTTGAGGTTGTGTCACGGCAAAGAGCAAGATCAATAGTTATTGTACATGTGTAGTGATTTTGTAAATATGCTTTCAGTTTCGGAAAAAATTGTAATCCAACAAAATTTTTAGCAGTATTTTCAGCTGAAAATCTTTTTTTAAGTACAAGCCAGTACATTTATATGTATTTTTCTTGTAATTTAAGCTCAAAATACAGCTGTAAATACAGCTAAAAGTGTATAATTAAATACGGCTATTAATACCCTAGATACAACTAGATTTTAAGGTATATTTTCTGCTAAAAATTTTTGTATGGGCTGAACCTACTATTTTCCAACACCCAATGAGCTGTAATTTGGATATCGATATTAGCCCACTAAGTAAGTGAATATGCAGATATGTGAATGTTTGATAACATTCATGTTAACATTTTACAATGTACTCATAACAAAATAGAGAATTCTGTTTATTTAGGTTAACCCAACATCAATATAACTCAACTGAACCCCTGGTAATATCAGCTACAAGTCTTTTTGTCATTTGGAAGAAAACATATAATCAATGTGTTGATCATTGCAAGGGTTTTTTTACTTTCTATACCGTGCATAAGTTTGAAAAAGTGCCACCACTGGCGACAGTCAGAGTCACTGAACCGAAAACAATGCACGGTAGTAAGAGACAGTTTCTCGTTAACAATTTAATCTTACAAATCTATCGAGTTAATAGACATTTATACATGTAGTAATAAATTTGCCATTATCTAATTTATCATTTTTTTCCATACACTTCAAGGTTGTGTAATTTTTGTGATGTTTTTTTTTTGGAAATGGAAAAGATTATCACAGACAATCGAAAATTCATTATTTCTTCTATACACGTCTTATAACTTGATAAATTTGAAAGATTAAGTAATTAATGAGAAATTATCACTCACTTCTATTCATTTTCTCTGGTCCAGTGATTCCTGTCTGTCTGTCTGTCTAAACTGTCGACAGTAGTGGCACTGTCTCAAACTGTTGCATAATCCGAATACATTGTACTGTAAATTTACATGTATGGTATGAAAAAATAATATTATTTAAATATGTTGTTTCAAATTATAATTGACTCATTGATTCAATATTCATTCATAAGAGATTTATTTATTATTTCTTTATAAGAAAGAAATTCTAAAAACTGCCCTAGCATGGTAATTAAAATAATATTTTAAATTCTACACACATAAGAATTTAACATCATCAACAGTTATAATACCTATACTGTAGACATGTATGTTATTTGTAATTATTCGTCATAACTAAATCATTAGTTTAAACAGATTTGGAAGCAAAACACGTCACAAAAACAATAAACAATGTAACATTTTCGACAACGTAGGCTGTTACATAGCACAATAACGACGCGTTGAATTTTAATGAGTTTTACAAGAAGAAAAGTAGTTCAGGTCTAATGGAAGAAATGAAGTTTCTACTATTTTTTCGAGGTAGAAAAAGTGTTGAACCGAAAAAATTAATAGAGTAATTATTTTGAACATTATAAGAGTTAGGTTGTTGTTTTTTTAATGTAATAAATTTAATAAGGCCGAAAAAATCGTTTTGAAGGTACTGTGTACAGTTAACCCTACATAGAGCTACTCGTTTCTGCTGTCGTCGCTGCTGTTACGCTTGCTCAGAGATAAACAAACGGCTTGATAGTAGGTTTATTAAATTTTTGCGTTTAACACATTATTTACAAAAAAAAAGAAATCTTAATTTCTCTTATGAGACCAGTACTACTTTTCTTTTAGTACTCGTATTTGTACATCTCCGTCTCACGTAGTACAGGCATATTCTAAATAATCCATCTAAATATATCTACTTAAAATCTATGTCAGATCATGTAGAAAAATGTTGTTATTCGCCACACTGATTTATGAAGGCTTCCGTCAAAAATCCAACTAAAGTCTAACTTGATTTCACGTTGATCTGTACATAAAAATTTAAAAAAAATTCATAACATACTGTTATTAACGGAATTGTGGAAGGGTATTACGTATAAACGCTGTAGTTAAATCTTAAAAATGGAAAGAATCTCAGATCTTCTAAGTATTTCGTATGTGAACTTGAACGTGTTAAAGTATGGTCCATATTTTTTTGTATCTATTAGGTGTGGTGCAATTTAATACTAATAAATTATGTATTTTAATTGATTGAATATATGTTCTTCTGTATGATAAGCCTTACTTCATATCACATGGTGCCTTATCAGATCTAAGAACGAACAAATACTCCTTATTACATCTATTACATATGTTTTTTCCTGAAGTCTAATTGTAAACATTTTAAAAATCTCATCTTAAGATGTAAGTTCGTAAATCATTTAATATAATTATGTGTATTTGCTTACATGTTCTATGTAAACTGTGCTTTATTCCTATGTATTTTACGTTCTTAATGGTTTACTATGAACATAATGTATTACCAATGTCACTGAATATTAGTGAGTAATTTAAAGAAATCCTAAATATAAACAGACAAAATACATGTCAAATTTAATCTCTGCAGCAAAATACTGTATTGTTACCATCCACTTCTCGAAATACAGTTCCAACTACTGAAAATGTCTGACAGTCAAATAAATGAACATCTGTCAGATCCAATGTAAGAAAGACCCCGACCAGACTCGTACAACAGCAACCTGGCGAGTTTTATTCAGTTATTGAAGAATTTTCGCCGTTGTCTCAAACAGAGCGTGGTGATAATCGGTGAACTGTGTCAACTCCATCCCCAATGCATTTATACAATGATGATCGTATATCAGTATCTCCATTGTTGCAATCTGATGGTCAACAAATTGCGAGTGGGTCACGATTTGAACACAGAACATAAAGTACCACCCGAAAATGTAAGGCCACTTAATGAAAATTATTCTCCCTCACCATCAGAGGATGAAAATGATGAGAGAGGAACTAACGTGAAAAACGATAATATTGTGCATGGAGAGTCAGACTATTGAGGTATAAAGTTTTATCGTTTTTATAAAATATGTGCGTAAAAATAACTTAAATAAAGATGTAAAATGTTGGAGTTCCTTTATTCTTACTCCTTTACTTGCTCCTGGATAATCGTCTGCTTCTATCCTATCTTAGCATACTTATTTAACTTTTTATTTTGTTAAATATCATCATTATCGACACTATTTTCATTTATAATGTAACACTACAGTATGGCTTTTGGGAATCCATAATAATTAGCCGAATAGACCACTCATCACTTCTTATACATATTCTGTTATTTTTTGGTCATCGGTAGATCACGGAGGTTATCGACATCTTTTAAAGTTTTAATAACACTATCTTCGATATATCTTTTAAAGTTACTACGTGATTAGATGTGGGATTCTGTCATTACCTATTAATTGCTTTGAAAAATTTTATACATTTATATTCTACTGATATACTTAACAGATTTTTAAAAATGAATGCAGAACCATGCAAATCTCTAATATTGGCACTGATTTTATATTAGTTTTGTAACTGTGAATTTTTTAAAATATCTTCTAGCCTAAAATTTTTATTACTTACTTATTCGAATAAAGGTTCATAAATTTTTTTTTTTATGTCACCATCTTGCTGTTATTTGCACAAACTATTTTACATTATTCACGTCTATTTTTCGCTGACCATTAAAATATTACTCGCAATTCTTATTCATTCATCTTAGTGTGATAATATAGTGACAAAGTGTGACTTTCAATAAGAAACAAAGCCAAATAATTTTGATATTAGATACTGATTCAGAGGCTGGTGATCCAGATCCAACTTTTCCAATGTTACAAAAGTACAAACCACGCTTGTATAGGAACTAAATGAAAAAAAAGGACACTCGATCGTTTAAGGTAACAAAAATATGATTATCAAAATGTTTAAACAAAAAAATGACATGTTTAAGCTAACCAACTTTTCGTTGTGTTTCTAAAAAAACAAATTTTTTTTTTAATTACACATTTTCAAATCCATTACTATTACCTTCTTTGGCTTCATGTACTATTAAGAATTCTAGCCATAAGGTCAATCCGTCAGTTTTAAAAAGCATGTACTAAAAGAAGCTGTTTCAGTTTACTTGTTATTTATAATTTTTCCTTTACATTTTGTGAAATAGCATTGCAAAGTGTTTTTTCAATTAAAAAATGTATTTAATTGTTGGAGAAAAAAAAATTTAACTTGGTTTGTTTAAAACGCAGATTCAGCATGCTATGTCACTAATAAATAAGTTCCACTCAGAGAGTTTGACATATCTACGGGTCTAGAGAATAGCCGAGAATTCTTGAAGAATTGCTTAGTTCGATTTCTTAAATTGCCAGAAACCAAATAAATGCAAAAAAAATCAAACTATTTTTTTATAACAGATAACGGTGAAGAGGAAGTCAGAAGATATTTGGTCAATAATAACCGTGTAAATCTGGACTTGAATGTATATGCTGGAGTAGATTCCTGGACCCTTATTAAAAAAAAAAAACTTGGAATATTTTTACGAGAGGTGGCAGTATAGCTTTTCAAAAATAAATTGGCTTACTCGTGTCTGAAAATCAATAAGGTTTCCCAAGCAGGAGTGAGAAGGCCTATAAAGTTATGTTTCCCAGGAAACTTGAAGCTTATTAGCGTGAGTAATAAGTTTTTTCAGAATCATTATCTATAAAACAAAAATTGTTTTTTCAGTAAAGTATAGTGTATATTTCGTTAAGGTAAAGAAACTCTTATAAAAGTTAAGAATCTTGTAGACTAATCATTTTATTTTAAAACTTTGTAGCTTATTTAACTCCTTGAACAATTTTGAATAAAGTATCCCCTTCAAGTTTTTAATACGTTATATGTATTATAAGTTAAGCGTAATTGTTTACTTTGAAAACCGTGTGTAAACCTATATTTTCGTATAAACAGTAACACTTAACTCATAATGCATAAAACGTACCAAACAATTTCCAGCAATTATTACTCCATCTAAAATTAATCAAAAATTAAAATAAGTAATGGAAAATTTAAATAAAATGAACAGCTAACAAGATTTTTAACTTTTATAAGTATTTTATCGCAATAAGAAAGTGTACACGGAGAAAAAAATTAAGGCATTCTTTCATGAGAGCGTGCATATGACTACTATTTTCTTAGATACTTGCTACATACAACTAGTCTAGTTTTCATGCCCTTATTCCATGCAGTCCATAGCTTAAAGGCATCGACTGTAGCTATGGACCAAATGCTTGGCAGCGATAAAGTTTTTTTTGAGCCATCTTGCGTTTTCTTTCTCCCATGGAGCTAACCCTACTAAAATCTCTCAGGTTAGATCTCAGGTGATTTCTCATCTCAAAATCTT
The DNA here is from genome assembly GCF_000648655.2 of Copidosoma floridanum. The sequence goes on from NW_019384219.1 coordinate 557,494, forward strand.
TCCTGAGAAATAAAATCTTATGCTTCAATTTTTTCACGTTATTAACATTCTTAATCAATTTCCGACAACTTTTGAAAAATTTTAACTTAAAAATTTTTTTCAATATTGGACCTAAATTTTTCAAAAGTTATCAGAAATTAGTTAAGTATGTTGATTTCGTGAAAAAATCAAAGCATTAAATTCTATTTCTCAAGTAGAAGTATAAGATGAGAAATCACTTGAGATCTTACCTGAGCAATTATAGTAGGGAACATTAGAGTCTTGCGTTTACTTTTCCCAATCTACACTTTCTTGTACTTGTTTATACGAAATTCCAGAGCCCATGCTAAGGGACTGGGGGAAGCAAACGCTTGATGATACGAGTTAGGAAGATCTCCATCACTACCAAGCGCTTCCCCCATTGCTACAGTCAATACGTTTGAGCTATGAGCTACATGTTATAAAGCATAAAAACTGTACTATTAGTGCAAAGCGAATCACATTCATTTGTCGCATGAGCGCTTTCTATGAAAAAATTCCTTGGTTTTCCTATCTGTGTACACACATGCGTATGGACTTTTTAAAATAATTTTTAAACAATCAAGTACCTATTTTCGTACCGTAGTTCCTCTTTATTATTATGTTGTAACAAATAACTCTTATAGTTATCAGTGTTATCACTAATTTGTGCCTTATTTGGTTGAAGAGCAGCCTGAAGTACAACAAAGTATTATCCATGACTAAAAAACGTCAGGACGTATTTACTGGCTTTGTATCAATATTTTAAAGACCATGAAAAGTACAGTTATTAATTTTTTTAAGCTTTAATTTTAAATTAAAAATTTCAAAACAAAGTTAGTTGCATTAAGCTAATATAACCATTACAGCTCGTGCCCACGTTATTAAGGAGGCTTGGGCAATTTTGAATTAAATGCTGAATAGATCTGAAATTCAGAGATTTTATAGACAAAGTTTGCTAGATTTTTTTAGGAAAACAAAAAAGGTAGGTCAACACATTCATTTTCGAGAAAATCGCTTGTGAAAATTCGTCATTTTAACACGCAACCTTACGGAACTTAAAATTCAATAGACTACTGTACCGCAATAAAAAACTGTGGGCCCGCACATTAAATTTGTACATGTACTTGAAAGTATAAGGAATTTATTATTTAGAAAAAAGAATAGGATCAACACGTTAAATTTTGAGAAAATAGCGAGGAAAACATCGAACATGAGAATTGTTTTGTTCAGGTACTGTAAGTGCGCATGCGCTGTACATTCATAAACATACAAGCATAAAAATTCAAGTCTAACACAAGTATAGGTATATAATAGCAGATGAGAGCAAGAGAGTACAGTATTGTCAGCTTTATCGTGGCAGGGCCGCCTCAGGAAAACTAATAAATTTTTTAGTATTGATTTTCCCAATGACTTTTCCGCGTATTATTGCTATTTTGTTTACTCATGTGTATAATCAAAATGATTATAAAAAAAATATCACAAAAAATCATTTGTATGACAAGTACCCCACAGGGGCCCCTCAATAGATACGACACCAAACGCCCAAGCCTCCTTAAGCTCATAGAAAGGTTGATGATCCATTATAATGTTTCAGCTGCCATTTTGAATTCGAAAGAGAGTAATGAATTTTACTGTATTTTACAAATCTAACCCTAGCTTTCCATGAGGATGTATCAAAAAATGTTCTACAAGAAGGTAGCATACAGCATGGAGCTCAGCTTGCCTATGATACTTATAAAGTATAATTATTCATGCAGGCAGTAAAAATACTGACACTATATTTGCTGTAGGCAAGTCGTTGGATAGGGTGTAAAAGAACGACAGTAAAGCCTATGGTGAGAGAAAAGTGCGGATTTACCGGACATTTAAGGACTCAATGCTCTATTGACCATACTTTATTGAGTTGTTTGAACACTTTAAGTTGCCACAAACAGTGATAACTTTAACTATTATAAACGGAAGCATTACAGTTTGTTTATTAAAAAAAAAATTGAACTTAACAGTTCTATATTTGAGTAATATTACATAAAACAAATCTAGTGGAGACTATATTAACGGTCGCTAACGTCATGCCCTTGTCCCTCAACACGGTCAGTTCAGTTTGTTCTGCTTCGATACTACAAAACAAAGGTTATGTTACCATATTAATTTTCGGTGTCGTCTTTTCTTCGTTAACATGTACGTTGTTATTATTCTTTGCTATTGCACTTTTCGCTTCGTCGACTAGAATAATCTTAGTTATTGAGATTCTGACAGTTTTTATACCTCTTATTATAATAAGTCAGTAATCTTAGTTGCTGACAATGCATTAAGCCCCAAATCGTCCGTCAAGTCTACGCTATTGTGGTATTAGATCGCGCCAATTCACTGACACACAGCAAATATTTATACTGTACGGCTATCATAGAGATGGACTGAGCTACGTGCTGCCCTTAGTTGGCTATTTTTTAAATTTATACACATTAAATAGGGTTTTAGACAAATTTATCGTCTGCTTTTTTTTGTAGTCATGATTAAGTATAGAAAAGGTGTAATACATTTTATTGACCTCCATTTACCAATCTCTTTTACCTGTATTTTGGAAATTTAAGACGAGCAGATATTCCACGATTATAAATTAAATAGGCTCAATAGGTCTCAGCGTATTAAACTTATAGAGTGAGCATTTATTTGTAAGTCATTTTAAAAAAAGGAAAAAATAAAATTGAACATTAACTATATAACTCCTATTATTTATATCTTTGCATTTTTAAATTACTGTTAAAAAATGACAATGTACAATAATTTTATAGACACCGTTAAAATTTAGGTAAAATCATTTATAAAATTAAAGTTGGTTTTCAGGTAAAACCTTAAGGTTAAAATTATTTAATCATCTTACTCAAGATCTTGGCTAAGTTCATAAACTTAAATGTTTTATGAATATAAAAATTTATACATACCTTTATGAACATTACACAAAAATTGTAATAATCGATATCAATTTTTTTTCAGAAATTTTCAGAGAACACTTGCATGAAGATGAGCGCTATTCAAATTTCACGGACAATAAGGAAAAGTGTCTCATACAAGGTTCTATTAGAAAGTTAAGTCCCAAATTAGAGACTAAAGACAAAAGAAAAAAAACAGAAATGTAACATACTAAATTTGTTTGTAACCATCTCCTATATTAAATGTAACCTATGTTTTTCCTGAACAGTTTATGAAAATAAAATTACGTTCTTTCACCAAATACTGCATTTTTTCTGTAAAAATTTTATTCACTTTCGAAACGAAACTTTAAGTTATTGATTTATGTTTGCAATAATACTAATACAAAAAGTAATCATAAGAAAAGTACGGGAGAAAGTTGTGTGAGAAGCTCATGGGAGACTTTGGCATGAGATCTCACGTGACTTCTCCCATAGGATCTCACATGATGTATGGTAGTAGGGTCCAGAAACTGCTGTGGGTGGTCTAAGCATACTTTACGCCCAAATTTATAAGAAACCAAGAACTTTAACCTAAAAATCAAGAATGGTTATAGATCAATCCCCAGTCACTTAACACGCTTTACAACTAAACATTTCTTTATCAATACATCAAGCAGCTAATCTCCAATAACCCCATGTAATATCTAGAGTCTGCACTAACATTTAATTAACAGCTTCATTTATTCATACTTTTGGTCAACTGGTAACAAAGAATCCTAAGCGCTTCATTCCCATAAACCCAACACGCTTGAACGTCTGTATTGACTATAATTCATAAATTAACTATTCAATTGCCAGTAAATCAGTACTTGACCAATTTTTTATTAAATTAATAAACAAATGTCCCAGCTGCTCAATCCTCAAAAGCCTGAAATGCCTGCACAAGACCTAATACGCTTTACTGTCTGAATTGATTATTAATTTATGAATTAGTTTATTGACAGTAAGACTGTACAAGAAAATTTAATTTAACAAGAAAGTATCCCTTTTATGTATTATACCGTCAAGATTACTATGACATTTAAAATGTTGGTAAATAATGGCAATACAAAGCTCTAGTAAAAATTGAAAGACTAATTATAGCCTTGGGAGCAAGATATTAATCAACGTGTATCTTTCAATTACGCAGCATCTAATGGGTGTATGAATTATTTGCCTCTTTATCTGTTAATATCTCAATAAATAATGCCAAGTTAGGGTACATTCATTCTATAAGTAAAGTAATAATAGGCGTGTATCATAAAGACGCGTATGAGGGGTTCAGTGAATGTGCGCCTACAAGAAGAGGAGTGAAAATGTCGGCTATGTAGCCGGATAGTCAAAGCAAGCGACGACACTTGTTTTTCTCTTTTGACTCTAAACCGAGTGTGTATGCTACACTTCTCAATTGAACTGACTTGCTCTCGCTCTTGATTCAACGTTATCTATGAATTTTATTTAATCAAATCGCGAAACTAAATGCTTATAATTATATATGCACACACTTTTAACTTCAATACATTATTTTTCAATCCTCCAGTACTTGTATTATTCTAAAATCTGTTAGTGTTTTTTAAAAATATACATTTTCAACTATTACTTGAGGTTGTCACTACAGCTAACGCAAAATTAATAATATACCTAAGGATCACATTAGTGCTCTAGAAATGACAATTCTGTAAATGTAACATTACTGATAAATAGAAAAATAGCAAAAAAACTGGGTTAAAAATCATATATGTATGAATGCAACGCACTCAAAACTACGCCAGTTCTAGTTTTAAACAGTGAATCAAGTCAATAGAGGGGGTACTCCCTTAACAAATAAATAATATTCCAAGCACATGATTTCCAAAGACCCTGTTTAATTTCTTGTCTGTTTTGATTTTTAACTCATTGTATAATTATCAAATTATAAGTGAGTGAGTATATTTGTCCACTTTTTTATTAATCGACGAATGAGATATCCTAAGCCCTTAGTCTTTAGTAACAAATAAGGATTGCAATATAAATATTGCACTACTGTCTGGAATATTCATAAATTTAACAAGTAACTATGATCAAATGCAATTTATTATTAGTGAGCTTGTGCTCTGCACTATTCATTAAACCATTATAGTAAAGTTTTGGTCTAGAAGTATAGTTGATTTGAGGTACTGGAAGGTGGACTATTACAATTTTGCTGAAACGAGCAGCCACAAAAAAAAACAAATTCAATCATCATATTGCGATTTACTTTTAAGCTTAAAAATATTATGAATTTCTGGCCGTAGTTTTTTTCTAACTACCTACTTGGCCAGAAAAAAGTTTAACAGATTGAACAGTAAAGGCCTTATGTACATTTAGTGTCATCAATAATATGCAAATGAATATTTGTAATTCTTATGGTTTGAGTAATTATTCTGGTCTTCGAAACTAAAATATTGAATCTTTTCATTCATTAATGCGTATACATCTCTAAATAATGGTTTATTTAGAGTTAATTTTTTTTTTAAACCCTGGAAATAATTAACAAAGGCAACAACTAAGCAATAAATAATATTTTAAGGGATNAAACAAAACTTTAATCAATTTCTTTATGTTTGTAATAATACTAACGCAAAAAGTAATCGTGAGAAAAGTATGTCAGAAAGTTGTGTGAGAAGCTCATGTGAGATTTTGGCATGAGATCAAAAAAACTGGGTTAAAAATCATATATACATGTATACAACGCACTCAAAACAATGCCAGTTCTAATAATATGGAAAGAAATATTTGTCATTCTTATGGTTTAAGTAATTATTCTAGTCTTCGAAACTAAATCATTCAATCTTTTTATTCATTAATGCGTATACATCTCTAAACAATGGTTCGTTTAGTGTTAATTTTTTTTTGAAAATCCTGGAAATAATTAACGAAGGCAACAACTGAGCAATAAATAATATTTTAAGGGACCAAGTTGGTATGAAAAAATTTTGTATATCTCGATTATACACAGTAGTTAAATATTACACCTCTAAAACCGCTGTAAGACTGTTAAAAAAAAGGTAATATTTTGTTTCTATAACGTTTTACAAATGTTAATTAAAAGATTTCATGACAGGATCAGCGTAATTTGACTGATAAATTATGTGTGCACCTAATATAAACTCATAAACATTGCAGACAGTACAGCGTATGCATCGAGTCTTTTGGCTATTAAGTCTGAGAAATATATATTATTCATTTCTTAATAAAACAATCAGTCAAGAACTTGCTTACTGTCAATTAATTGATAAACTTATTATCTACTGAACAATGCACTTTAAATCTCTGAGAATGAAGCAGGTAAAATATTAATTTATTTATTGAATAAACATTCGGTCAAGTACTGGTTTATTGAAAATTTAATCATTAAATAATAAATCACAGTCAATGCATACGTTTAAGCGTATTGGGTTCATGGGGATAAACGCTTAGGATAATTTTTTATCTGTGGATCAAGAGCATGAATAAATTTAGTTCTCAATCAAACTTTAGTGTAGACACTAGATATAACATTGGATTATTCAATATAAGCTGCTTGATGTATTAATAAAGTTATGATTATGAGTGAAGTGTGTGTAGTCACTATGAATTGATCTACGAACGTACTGTATTTTTGGGTTAAAGTTTTTGGTTTTTGATGTATTTGGGCGCATAGTTTGTTCGGACTGCCCACAGCAGTTTCTGCATGCGAACTGTGCAGTTTCGAGTCGTTCACCATTTCCTGGTAGATTGAGACTATTCTCATGATGGAGGGTCTCTATTATTCAAAACTAAGTGAGTAACTATAAAAATACATTTTTTTAAAAACGGTATTTTGTCTCATGCACATCTTCACAGTGTGCTATTAGTAATTACTACGACAAAGAAATATACGTTAATCTATTAAAACAGATATTGTTGCACTGCTATAGAGCAGACTTGACAAATAAATAAGTATAGCTCTAATGTTTAAAAGTACAAAGACTACAAAAAGCTGAGTGTCTTTACGACAAATTACGCTGTACTAAATTAGATATTGGACATTTTAGAACAGCCTGAGACCCCATTCCAAAACCGATGTTAAATCACGAGATGTAATTGTTTATATAGACACTAACTGAATCCTTTTAGAAATTATTATTTCTTATAGCATATAACGACTTAGTAAAGATGACTTTTTGATACAATATTGTAATTATACATCAACATAAAATGGGTACCTGCGTTCAAAATGTATAAATCGGAAATTACTTGACGTAATGCATACTACAAAAAGAAATAAAGTGAGAAAAAGTATCTTTTCCACTTTTTGATCTAGTTTGAACACAATCTCATCTACATCTGACGAACAAATATTAAATCAATATAATTCTTTGATTCTGTATTTTATAGTGCACTCAGATACTGCTGCACAAACGACTGTTATAGGTACACTAAAAATGATCGAAATCGTTAAACGTGGCTCTGTTCGTATAAGCAAGTATCTGTAATAAATTACCAAATATCCTTGTGGAAGAATTAATGTACTACTACTAACGAGAGGCCTGTGTTAATCTAGGCAAGTGAAAAACAGTATACGTCTTTTCCGGCTAATTCTTACCTTGGATTAGGATACCTAAATTGGTCCATTTCTTTTGTAAAAGTATAAAATAATATGTAATAAATAACAATTTTTTTAATAGCTTATTATTACAAAAATAGTTCTATAAATATGCTTACTTGTACAGAATGAAATAAACAGCCAGAATTCCTTACCTTCAGAAAATTATTTTTGGCATTTTCTTCTAACTTTGGAACAAGTATTATGATGTGACACCAAATTGCATTATAACAGTTCGTTGTTCTAAAGCTTATTAAAGTAAAAATAGCTGCAAACTTCTAAACAATAAGCAATTGATAAACAGTATTGGTGCACGTTTATTGTAGGATAATTATACACATGTTATGCTATTTATAAGCAAATTAAGAACGAAAAGTAGTAGAAAAATAAGAAAAAGCAAATTTACTTACATTTTTGTTCTTACTCAAATGGAAAAAAAGTGTATTGATATCATAGAACGTCTCATTAGCACTTTGTTTATAATAGTTTAAGAAAGCAGTTTCATATAACCCAGCTAGTAACTCTATACACACACTTTTGATATTATATTTTTATCCTTTTCTTCACAGCAGCTAATTCTATTACGTGTCTCAATGATTATCACGAGTCTCATTTGCAAATGATATTTCAATAAGTAGTAATACAACAAATTATTTTAAAAAAAGTTTTAAGAAATGAAAAGTATTAAAATCTGTGAAACACAAATATGACTTAAGGTATCCATTTTTTTAAAGAAAATCACTAAGACTTGAGAACACTGTGACCTTATAAAATAAATTAACAACCATAATTTCTCTTTGTTTTGCATCACTGATACATCTGATGAATTTTCCATTTCTCACTTTAAATGTACCATCACAGTAAAGTTATGTAGATTATGATAGAGGCTTCAGCATTGTATCATAAATTAGAATTAACGCTTGCGATCCATCAGCACTAATTGTACATTCTCTGTACACATCTTGCAGAAGTATATACTCTTTTATACATTGTATGAATTGTCTAAGGTCAGAGGGGTCTTAGGAATATTTTGTCTTCTTGCTTTTCGAATTATTTGCTTGTCCTTTAACTCATAATTAGCTTTTACCCTCAACAGTTGATACCTAACAGAAAAAAATGCCAAGCAGATCTTCCTTGTTAACATATAAATATATATATATTTTGTTTAAGAAGAAATCAGTAATTTGTATTAATTTGTTAGTTTTTACGTAGTCATTGAGCTTCTTTGAATTACTTTAGCATTAACGATAAGCACACGATTTTTTTTTAAGTTCACAAGAAATATATGATTCAGGCGTTTACGTCAACAACGTACAGCAGTTAAAATGTAGCTTTTTTATGCTACTGATAAATAACAACTGACGATACAGTGAACAAAATTTAACGATGTATATATTTTTACTTGTTTTTGGCCTTAACAACATCATAAATATGTTTTTAATCATCCAAAGCCGTTCGTGACGGCACTCTCAATTCCTCTTTGAATTTCTCTCGTAATGCATATAAATTGTGGACGATGTCTATGTGTTAGCCAATAACGTGTAATTTATGTTTTTCAATGTAATTTGGATGATCGTTTTTAAGATATATTGCTGCTGGATAGCCAATTCCCCTTCCGCTACACCACAGAACCGGTGCTCCACGATTATCTAAGTAGTATACGCATCCATTGTAGTAATACGCAAAAGTGTTTTTTTGTTTTCCGGTGAACTGGAGCATGTTTTCTAAACTAACGAAACATTAACATCAATATGTCTATCTTACTAAAACATTTTTTACTTTTCTCTTTGATTTTACGGTACTTAAATTACTACGTAACACATTTACTAAACATCTTTTCATTGTTTTGCGTCAGTTAACCAAATACATTGCAAACTCCATAATAACGCATCGTCATATAATAACAGTTAATCAGATTACAAACAAGTTTACTACTCGATAGAAAAGTACTGTCTTATAAAAAGGAAACGTACACTTTATTATTTACATTTTTTTATGGCCCTACTGTTCTTAAAAAATTATTAGAAAGTATCAGAATTTAACAGTTTAAAATCAATTGTTTTTTTAGTTTATACTGCCGTATTTTCAAAATAAGATCTTACTTTACATTCAAAACACTATTGGTTTTAAAAATTTAATAAAGACTTGAAGGGTTTCTGAAAAAAAATAAAATCAACACACAGATTCCAGTTAATCAACGAAATGTTACGAAGAAAGGTCAAATTTTATGAATATTGTACGTATTGTGATGAATTTCTTTTCTCTTTTTTATTGAATAAGAACAAATTTTTAAAACAGGTAAGGGTTTGAATGTACTGAGCGAAAAAAAGTTTTTTTTAACGCCTTTAACACAGTGTTAACGTCATCGATGAAGAATTTATGAGGTCTTTATACTCTACTTAAGGATAATTAAGAAAAGATTTAAGTTTTAGTACCTTCCAAAGAAGAATATGTTACAATTGGGTCGTTAACAAAATTCAAGCCACACTGAAAAAATTTTTTTTTTTTAATTCAACTATCATTTATAGTACACGAATGAAAATAGATATTACAGCCATGAACAAAAGTATTAACTCCATCGATAAAGAACTTTTAGGATTTTTTTGCCTTTACTTCTACAAGAGATGAGAGTATACATACTTATCCTATAACTAAATGTGAGAGTAATAAGCCTCAATTAATTCAATTTTAATCAATGGGAGTTGTAGCTCCATTAATGAATATTTAAAGAAAATTTTAAAAACTAACACCTGCAAATTATAGCAATATAAGACATGGGTCGATAACCTTATTTGAGCTAAACTCATAGAATTTTTTTAAAATATCCAAACGTGTAAATAACTAAGTAAATAATTCAAATTCTGTACATTAATGATTTTTGCTGATTTTATATTTTCATGCGCATACTCCTACCATGCTTCTTAAATTAAAAGAAAAATATGTGCCTGGTTCAGCGCCAGGCCACGATAGGGAGCTCGAACCATTGAAAAAAAGTTGGCACACTCCGGAGCTTTGCAGTCAGCAATCTCCTTACTAACCTATGCTTATAATCATAATGAAAACATAGGTGGTGGTCATACTGGCAGTGCGTCGTGACTCAAAAGGAAAATAAACAACTTTCCTGTGTAAGCACTCGAATAACAAAATCCAAATCTATGGGGATTTATTGTTACCTTTTGTGTAACAAGGATAAATTATTTTAACATTGGCAGAATACTCTGACACACTACAACTGGCTTCTTTTTTCTCATTCCATCATTTTTCAATATGTCGTAGATCTCTAAAGTAAATAGAAGCTTACTCCTTTATACAACTTGCATTTTCACAAGCAGTGTCTTACCTTAAATTTAAATGGTGTACGATTAATGCTATTAATTTCGTTCCAGTAAATTTGTAAAGATTGATACATAAGCGTTTCGCAATGAATGCAGCGTCTTATGAAGTTGAGAAAAATCTGTTTAATACAATCAACATGCTGACAGAGATAAAGACTAATTTGAGCATTAAAAAAAACCAAAAATGTACAAAAAAGAACGATATCAAACTAGTTGTATGTGTAATTGTTATTCTTAAAGTTCAAACATCTGTTAACTGGTGGTAAAATTTTGAGTTCTTGTTAAAATAAACAATTAATAGTTTGTTAATAGATATTAAAATATTATGGTAACAATCAAGATAACTTTTTATAACGAGCAATACAGTTGGTACGATCTATTAAGAAAGAATAGATAAGAAATAATATACTAAGAAAGTTTATCTTACAAGGTATCTGCAATGCTACCTCTATATGATATTTAAAGATATTATGAAAGTAAAAAACTGACTACTTTGTTTTAAAGTGTTATATATATATTCGTAATAATTATCATGAAAATATTTAAACGTAGATCGTACAAGCCGGAACTTATACGTACGCTGATGGATCGAGACACGTTATGGAATTTAAGTAACATGAAAGTAATTTTGATAGTGTAATAACCCAACAGGTACAAAAAACTTCTATTGCACATATTTAGAAACTTGTATGTGTGTACAATCTGTGCATTGCATTGTTACTAGAGATTCGAATAGCAGTCATAGAAAATATATATGTGTTGATAAATTTTGATATGTTTAATACATAGTGCGATCAAATTAGCAACAACGTCGGTGATTTTTCTTGAAATTCAGACTAGCTCAATAAAAAATATGTTGTAGAGAATTGAACTATGCCAATTGATTGTACTAAAATTGAGCAAAAAATGTTTTCCACTAAGGCTTCAAAAAAAATGTCAAAAATGATAAGACATGGCTTTTAGCGTCAGAAATGAACAATAAGCCTTTAAATAAAAAATATAAAATATAAAAGTATGCATGACAAAAAGACAAACGAAATAAGCCCCAGTCGATCCTAATTGGCTAAGTGGTTTTCTCGCAAAATGCAAAAAATTTTGTTTATTGAGCCAATATTAAAAAATTAATAACTCTTTTTCGCATAAACATTAAGAGCTGAAATTTGGCAGGGTTGTAGATTTAGTGGTCCTTAATAACCATACTAAATTTTGGCAATATCAGATCGATAGTTCTTGCAAACCGCAGCTAAATGTAAAAAACGGTACTTTGGCAAAAGTGCCTAAAAACGTTGTTTACAACGTTAGATGCAATTTTTTTGCGGGATTGTATTGTTTAATACTTAATCTAATATTTACTAAAGTATCTAATTTTTTCACACTGTGGAAGTTGGTTATATTGTTCCCAAGATACTGTTATTCATAAGAGCACTTGCAGTACAACCATACTCGATTAATAACACCGGAGTCGAGCTTGAGAAAGAAAACGTGGTTTATGCATCGGCGGCTACGGCAGCTCATTGCCCCTCACGTGCCATACCGCTGTGCGCCCAAGATACCCATTAGGTTCATCATTTTTTAAGCAACTTCCACAAAAAAAAAAATTTGATACTTTTGTAAATCGTAGGGTAAGTATTTGAGAATATAATGCAGCAAAAAAATTGCATCTAACATTGTCAACAACTTTTTTTAGGCCTTCCTGCCAAAGTACCTTTTTAAGCATTTTGCTGCTGTTTGCAAAAACAATTATTTTAATCTTGCTAAAAGAGGGTGTGGTTGTTGAAGACTACAAAAGCTATGACTCTTCCAAATTTGAGCTCTTGATGTTTATGTGAGAGAGATTTATAAATTTTTAAATATTGGTTAAAAAAAATATATTTTTGGCATTTTGTACAGAAACCACTGAATCGATCCAAATTAACTAGAGTTTATTTTGTTCGTCTTTTTACTACACATACTCCTATAATTCTTATTTTTTATTTAAAGGCTTATTGTTCATTTCCAACGCTAAAAACCATATTTTATCATTTTTGCCATTTTTTGTGAAGCCTTAGCGGAAAATATTCTTTGTTTGATTTTAAAACAGTCAATAGGCATTGTTTCATATTTTAGAACACATTTTTTTAGGCTAGTCTGAATTTCCATTGCCAAAAACTTAATTCGATTCTACTAACATCCATTTGTAATCAGCCATATTTGATTTTTAAGTTTCACTTGGACAGGGAACATCAATTTTGATTAATATGTAATGAAAATCAAGGTTTAGAATCAAAAAGTTTTTTTGAGCATTTTATAAACAGATCTACTGATCTTGTAGGGCAGATAACAGTACTCAACTCAACTTATACAGAGAATAACTCGAAACTTCTACTTTTATTTAAGCATAGTATTAAAGTGGAGTCAATGTATTTATATGTTATTTACTTTCTATGAGATAAGAATATTATATTCTATTGAAATAAATTTAAAGTTAGCATCTACAACTGTACCACATTTTAGGCATCCATTCAACTGTTTAGTGCGAGTCGTTGTGTGCATGCCTATGCACTCAGAATTGAACGATTTTGATATTTTCGAATTGCATAAAGCATGCTGTGAGCATGGCCTGCTTGCGGTGTCTTAATCGTTGCTCAGTTTCTCACGTTAAAAACGTACTTTATTAACTTGCTATGGATCCTAAAAGTTATATTGTACTGCTTCAAATAAATTTAAAGCTAGTGTGGGTGAATGTATCACGTCTTATAAATCCGTTTAACTGCCTGGTGCGATTCGTTGTATGCATGGCCATACACTCAGAATCTTACGATTTTTATATCTTTAAATTGCATGAAGCATGTTGTGAGCATGGCCTATTCACGGTATCTTGATCGTTGCACAGTTTATTCCATTCGAAATTTAAAGCTTTTTAGGTCATAAGAAGATAATGAGTGGAAGTTGTGAGTAGAAAGCTAATGAATGACATGCAAGTATTTGCTAACACATTATATGATATTTGAAATGTGAAAAACGAATTTAGTTCTTCTTTGAGATTGCACAAAAGTGCTGACAGTTCAAAAGTAAATGATAAAACTTATTAATTGACCTTGACATAATAAATATATCTATTAAGCTATCACATATACTGTAGTGTATGCATGGGTATGAACTTACGGTCTTCAGAATTTCATACTTTTGGAATATATGTAACAGTTATGATGATTGTCTGCTAATAGAATTTGATACAATATTTGGCCTACTATACGTTTTCAGATTTATTGTCACTAGCAAATAAAAATATTTATTGCAATCATATTGATATAGGGTGTTATAGTAAGAGAAAAAAATAGTCAGTTATCGTTTGTGACTTTGACTCGTTCGATGCTCGTTTTACTATCTAGTGTGATTTGTTGAATGTATGGGTATGCACTTAGAATGTAACGATTTTGATATCTTTGAATTGCATGAATTATGTTGTGAGCATGTTCGCTGTATTTTGGTTGTGTCATAGTAGATTGTATTAGTTACCTAAAGCATTTTGCGGTGCAAACACATATATATTCTAAATAAAAGAACTGCAACCGTGTTTACCTAAATTGTAATTACAATATAAGTAAAAATATGGATGAAGATCTTAATACTTCTAGTTTTTTGATGATTTTGTTTAAACATAAAGAGTATTATTGCTGTAAAATAATCCTGAAAAATTGATCACATGATTCGGAAATTTTGTTGTCCTTAAATTTATTCAAGATAATAAAAGCCAGTTCAAAACAAATGAACACAAACGCAAGTTTCATGTCTGCAACAAATTTCATAATAGTATCACACATTTTGGAACAAAAATAATAATATCAATTTCTCTTATGTCGAAGTTATACATCAGAAAATATGAAAAAAAGAGTTAGTATCTGAGTATACAGCTAAATTGTCGATAAATTTGTTGCAGGAGATATTGGAAAGTGTTCCACCAATAATTGTCTGTATACTATAATATTTGGTGGTTTTAACATTGAAGCTATAATGGAGATGCAAATGTCGTAATTCTGAAACAATTGCTCATTTTTCGTAAAAGCAGTGGAATTATCAGACATGTAGAAATATACATAACGTTTGTAATGAAGGCATACTTCTTATTTAGTAGTACAATATATTTAGTGTAATGTATGGAACAAGTGATCATTTGAAAAAAAATTAAAGTTGCAACGTTACCGCAGATTTCTACACATGTATTTAAACATGTGTGTATGTATGTGTACGTACGTTGTTGTTTAATGTGTCAGTTGTATCATGTTACAGTCTTACTTTATAATTAATGATCAAAATTATTATGTGAAAAGCACATAGGATTGCATTTTTTAAAATAATTTAATAATGTAAGTAGTCGAGTGCAGAAAACCAATCGTAGAAAAAATTAATTATGAAAATGTTAATAAGGCATTCCATCATCAGAAATATAGATACATTCCTTTGGATATATTATTAAAAGTGTTATGTATTTTATTTCCAACAATTATTACGATGTTATTATTGTTTGAGAGTATGCCCATAAAAGTGTTGGAATATAGCAATTTTGTATAATGTTTACACGTACCAAAGACTTTCGTAATCTAACTAGCAATACGCGATTTTGACTAATTTTAATAATAATTTTCTGCCCGTTTTTCCAAAAATTACAAGCTTATGACAGAATATTATCAGATAAGTAAGTGCAATTTATATAACTGCAACACATTTTTATACAAATGAAAATAAATATCTTGTTAAATAAAAGATACACACATATAATTCGAAGTGCCTACGAAAAAAATGTTGTATTTTAAGTAAAATGTATGCGTAAAAAGAACATTGTAATATTGACGCTTGCAGCAAAATCGTGAAACGTCTTTACAACTGCTTGCGATCGTTCGTGGTCTGCGCAGTTGCGCACGACTACTTGTGAGCGCTAGTGTCGCGTAGTATATGCTCTCATATGCGTACAACTGCTTGCAAGCGCTCGATCCTCGCAGCCTGCACAGTGCAACTACTTGCAAGCGCTTGTGTCGCTATGTTATATGAATGTTTTCATTACATTGAATATATACATCATACAAATAATGAAACAAGACATAATTTTACATACCTAATCATTTTATCTGAAAGATTTTATTAGGTATTTTTCTGCTAGAACAATGTATTAGTGGAACGAAGATAAGTGTATTTGATCAATATGAAGGAAAAAAACGAGGCTAGACCTATCCATTGTGATTAACCATTATGGGCGTAAAAAGTTGTTGGTATTTCTTATATTAATGTGAAAAGTTATGAAATGTTCATTGATATTATGCGTGTGTGAAATTTCATGTTGTTGTGTTAGCGCAAGAAAGTGTCTTTTTTTAGCCAATTTTCAGAGATAGCCAGTTCAAACTCTGGAAAAGTTTTTCTATTATTAAATTTTTAGTTGGTAATGTATTTAATACATACATAAAAACTGCCTATTAAATGCTCATTATTGACTCAACGCACTGTATACAAAAACACTATTACAACTTAGCGTGTACAACACTTTTTCCTTAGTTTTCAAATTATTACAATTGTGTACAAAAGTTAATTGTACAATTCAGATAGTGTTAAAAAAAATGTGTACAATAACAGTATTGGCTATTATTGAAGTATACAATATTTTGTGTACAGTTTTAATACTTTTTTTCCTCGTGTAAAAATACATTTTGGTCAATTATTACGTGATCAATGTAGACGTTGGAAATTTTTAACGTGCGCAATTGCTATGTGATGTGTGAAAAAAAGATAGCTCACATTTTTGCGTACAACTATAACGTGTAAAGTTTTAACGTGGCCAATGCACACCCTATTGTTATTACATCTAATATTTCACCTACAGTACAGAGAATCATGGATAGTGGCAATGTACAACATGGTTCTCGCTTAAAATTAGTTTAAATTTTTTGTTCTTCAATACTTATAGTCGTTTTAGTGCCTATTGTACTCAATTGTCTATCAAGCTCTTGAGTTATTAAATTTTCATTATTATGACCATCAGCATTTTTTCAATGAATAATCAATATACTTTACTTCAGTTTTGTTCTGGCTGATTTTATTTTTAATAAAAGATCGTTAAATTTTCTACATATTTTTTTCTTTTATTAAAAGTTTTTTTAAGGTGTTGCAGTATTTTTTAAACTTTAAACGCTAAGTAATTATATATGACTTGCTATAAATTTTGCAAATATTTTTTCCTACTCTTACATGACTTTAGAAGTCTATGAGTCATTTAGGGTTTTCTATTTGTTTAATTTTCAGGCAGGATTTATGAATATTTAATGCAGTTATTGACCCTTGTTATAATATTCTCTAGTGTTATGTCTATATTATGATCATCACTTATATTATCGATAAGTAACGACTCTACTGAATAAGCTATAGCAATAAGCTTATTATAATCAAAGACTATATTTCTAGTCTTATTTTCACATTAAAAATCAAATTTACATTTCGGTGAGTAGTTGTCCGTTAATTTTTCATAAAGTTTGTGAACCTTTGAATATACGTAAGTTTTTATATGCAGCATGATATGTAACGGTGGCATTTCCCGAGAACCGCGTGTAAAACGATTTTTTCTGACGCAAACCCCGTTGGAATTAATTTTTTAGAGCAAATAGCTTTTAAATGGAAGCCGATTAAAAATACGTTCCAAACTACCCCTAAATGTAATTGGAAGGCTACAGCGTGCCCGCATGAACTCGTTACGTTGCCATATTGTTATTGGAGCTTAGTCGGTAAGCAGTGAGAACTATATCCACGAGCACTTACAAGAGCGTCAGCTACTGCTGGTAACTTAAAAGTTAAATGTAAAAATTTTTACCTCAAGGTAAATATTGTCTGCTCCTTATGTTGTCAGTTGCTTATCCACGTGCTTACTGTCTTTCTCACTCTCATATTGGACAAAAACATCTTTCAATTTTTATACTTAAGTAATGTTACCTCAAATAAAAGTAAAATACCATATCAGTATGGATTTTTCCACTTTACACGATAGTACTTTAGCAAAAATAGTCGACCTCTCGGTCAAAAATATTGTTGTTAGGTATGTCTTGCTTACGTTCCCAAGTATGTCGTCTGTACACGATTTAGAACGAGTTCATTCATAAATTGCAATAATTAAAGTATATTACAGTTGATATTGCTTATGAGAATCATTTATCTATCATTTATATTTACGTATTTTAAAATAATACGTTTAAAAATCCTCTAAATACAATCTAATTATTTCAACAAAAGTTATAGAACATATATTCAAGAAAATCGTAAGCCTTACAAAGTATTGAATAATAATTTAAAAATGTCACGTTAAAAAGATGTTTGTTTAATGTACATCTTTATTTAGTTAAACCTCAACCATGAATATAAGCTTTAACATAGAGGATAAAAAATAACTAACAACATACAGAAAATAAATTTAATCGATCAAAGTCCCCACCAAGTGCCTACGAAGTACCCGCCAAGTAACCGGAAAAAATCTGCCAAGTACTCAGTAAGTACCTGGCAAGTGCTCGGGAAGTAAGCACCAAGTACCCGGGAACTTCCCGCCAAGTACCCGGGAAGTACCCGAGGATGTGCCTGAGAAGTACCCGCCACGTGCCCGGGAAGTACCCGAAGAAGTGCCGAGGAAGTACCTGCCAAGTGTCCGGGAAGTACACGCCAAGTACCCGGAAAGTACCTGGTAAGTACCCGGGAAGTGCCCAAAGAAGTGCCCGGGAAGTACCCGCCACGTGCCAGGAAAGTACCCGCCAAGTGCCCGGGATGTACACGTCAAGTGCCCGGGAAGTACCCGCCAAGTACCCGGAAGTACCTGGCAAGCTCCCGGGAAGTACCCGCCAAGTACCCGAGAACTACCCACCAAGTACTCGGGAAGTTCCAAGGAAGTACCCACCAAATGCCCCGAAAGTCCCCGCTATGTACAATACTGTCAGGTACTTCTCGGGCACTTCCTCGGGTACTTCCCGGGTACTTCTCTGGTACTTGCCGGGCACTTCCTCGGGTACTACCTGGGCCCTTGCCGGGCACTTTCTAGGGTACTTCCCCGGCACTTCTTCAAGTTTTTCCCGGGTACTTGGCAGTTACTTCCCGAGCACTTCCTCGGGTACTTTCTGGGCTTTTCCCGGGTACCTACCGGGTACTTCCCGGGCACTTCCTCAAGTATTTTTCGGGTACTTGGCGGGTACTTTCCGTGCACTTCCCAGGTACTTCCCGGATACTTGGCGGGTACTTCCCGGATACTTGGCGGGTACTTCCCGGGCACTTCCTCGGGTACTTCCTGGGTACTTGGTGGGTTCTTCCTCGGGTACTTGGAGGGTACTTCCCGGGTACTTCCCTGGTACTTGGCGTGTACTTTCCGGGCCCTTGGCGGGTACTTCCTGGGCACTTGGTGGGGACTTAGTTTGATTAAATTTATTTTCTCTATGTTTTAAACTATTTTTTATTTTCGTTGTGTCAGTTTACATTGATGGTTAAGTTTTAACTAAAGAAAGATGTACATTAAACAAACATTTTATTGACGTGACATTTTTAGATTATTATTTAATACACTGTAAAGTTTATGATTTTTTTTAATAGATGTTCTATAATTTCCGTTAAAATAATAAGATAGTATTCAGAGCATTTTTAAACGTATTATTTTAAAATACGTAAATATGAATGATAGATAAATGATTCTCAGAAGCAATATCAACTGTAATATACTTTAATTATTGCAATTTATGAATAGACTCGTTTTAAATCGTGTACAGACGACATACTCAGGAAGGTAAGCAAGACATACCTAATAACAATATGTTTGACCGAGAGGTCGAATATTTTTGCGAAAATACTATCGTGTACAGTGAAAAAATCCCTACTGATATGGTATTTTACTTTCATTTGAGGTAACATTACTTAAGTAAAAAAATTTAAAGACGTTTTTGTCCAACACGAAAGTGAGAAAGACAGTAAGCGCGTGGATAAACAACTGACAACATCAGGAGCAGACAATATTTACCTTAAGGTAAAAATTTTTACATCCAACCTTCAAGTTACTAGCTGTAGCTGACGCTCTTGCGTGTGCACATGGATATAGTTCTTACCGCTTACCGACTAAGCTCCAATAACAAAGTGGCAACGTCACGAATTCATGCGGGCGTGCTATAGCCTTCTAACCCCATTTAGGGGTAGTTTGGAACGTATTTTTTATCGGCTCCCATTTAAAAGCTACTTACACAAAAAAATTAATTCCAACGGGGTTCGCGTCAGAAAAAAATCGCTCTACACGCGGTTCTCGGAAAATGCTACCGTTACATATCATGCTGTATATATTGGCTTTTTTTCCATGTTGCTTTCTCTTTATTATGACACTTCGGCCTTATTATGCTCTGAACGACTGGTAGGAAGCCTTTTTCTAGAAAAATTATTTAATTTTCTGCAGGTATGTCATTGTCTTTTACTATATTGAAATTTATATTATCTACAAGGATGTATTGTTCTTTATCTGTTCACTATCCCACAACAAAACTGTCAGAATTATTAGCTCACCATGTACTTGGATTTCAATTAAATGTTTAATTTTTAACATTTTTTTTGATACACATAATGAGACCATCTGCCTTATTTATGTTGCTTTCATTTGTTTAGTAGTTGTATCTCTTAGTTTTAGAAAATGCTGGACAAGTTTCTTATAAAGCTTCTAAACATATCAGTAGATCTGGTTGTTAGGCAAACTTAGTACTATTTGCTCCAAAGCTAAGCTAGTTCAAGTAAATGCTTCTTACATTAGTTACAAATACTTCCAAGCCTTTGCAGTTGACAGTTCTTGCACTGTTTTTACACTATTCAGCAGACCCTTAAGAAAATATTACTTTTTAATTTTACTCACTTTCTGCCTTTCATCAATTTTCAAACCGTATTTTTCATTAGTCTAAGTGCACGGTGTACATCTTATAAAAGTGTACTCAGAGTTATTGCACTCACTGGTTTCATGATCACTAGCACAATTTGCTTATTTTGGAGCATAATTACATTTCTTTATGTTATAAAAATATCTACAATATTGACTACATCTCGTTAAATTATACTCATCAAAGATTTTACATCTTTAACACCCAATATTCATACATCCCTCACTTATCAGAGTCAAGTACGCACAGCTTTTTACTTTCAATGTAACATTTGTAAATCTGTGTGCATTAAGCTTAAAAATACTATCAACTTCAACATCATCTTTTTATATATCATTTCTCCTACATAGTTTTTTTTTAAATTTAACATTATGAAAATTAGACATATTCACTCATATTGTTTTAAACAATGGATTTTTTAGCCTTTTAAAGTCAACTTCCGTATTTTTTATACCAGATCATTCTTTTGTTAGCATTTTAATCTCCTTCTGGTTTTACACTTTAATACGCTTTTTCTGTTACTTACTTTATTTAATAAATTAACTTTGACATTTCTTTCTTTGAGTTTAAATTTTGCTTTTTTGCATTCCATTTAATTTGTTTTGATCATCACGTGGTATATGTTTTTTTTCCTCTTTAGGCTTTATAAAAGCTTTTTTCTCAATACTATTTAAAATACCATAAGACATTTCTACTGCCTGTTGATATATACTTTTCTGTTTTATAAGTTAAATATATAATCGCAGTAGTTCTTTTATTGCTTTTTAGCTTTGTATTTAATTTTTTTGGTAAAAAGTTACTTTCCTATGATGAGTTAACTACTTTTAGATTGTCATAGTCTACATCCTTATTATTTTTATTCTTTTATCTTTTACGGTGCGTTTTCTGTGTTTTAGTGTCTTTATTTTTCTAAACTTTCAAAATTATCTTTCTTTAGCCATTCATTTTTCTTGTTCATGGTCGTCAGGTAATTATTACATTTTCTTAACTTCTTTTAATATTTTGCAAACTATATTATCTGCTTTCTCATCTCTAACTTAGTGAATTTTATCACCGTATACATATAACCTTAATTGCATCCACACAACACGAGCACATCTCCGATGCCTTTCTTTTTTTTTTCACACAACTCATTGAATACATGGAACTACACGAATATCATACACACAGTTTTGATGTCGGTTCTTCTTTAAAACGGGCAAAAGACTTTAAACTTGGCAGAGGACCTATCAATACATTTTTCACCATCTTACAATCTTCATATAAACATGAAATTACTTGATTGATTATACTACACTTTTAACGTAATTTTTGATAAGGCTTTGCTTTCTTGATACGATAAAATCTAATAAATGTAGACAAAGTAAATGGAGGCACCAACCAGTGGTTTTTTATGTAAAAACCATATAATGCAACTACTCTATTATCTTTTCTCTCTATTAATTTTTAGTTCTTAATTTCAACCATAACATTCAGATGATCTAACGAATAATGAGCTTTGCGAAAAAAAAATCAAAAGCTTCTTCTTTGTTATCTTTCGTCTTTCAGTCATTTCTCTAGATTCTAATTATTTCTTCTTAAAAAGCTGGCAGCTAGTTAGTTACAACACTAAAACCTACGATCTGGATAGAGAAAGTGACGAAGATTTTTGGAGAATTCTACATATGAATTTATTCCACATCTTGTATACTGTGAAGCTTCATCTTGATGAATTAGTTGGTAGTTAGATGTATACATGACAAGAATACTCCTCCTTTTTTTCCAGCTTTTCTTTTAATAATAAAACCACTCAAGTTCATAATTATTCATTATTATCAACTTATAAAATGGATTCACACAAATGTTATATGAAAAAACCGAATTTATTTTTTAAAGTTTTTCTTTTTGAATTCTTTTACACACAAATAAAATTCTTATAGAAGTGGTTGCTCTAATTTGTCTCCATTCTCAAGTTTCTCTTTATACGAATATGATGCTAGTGGAGGATAAGGTCAGTTCCTGGAGCCGTTTCTGGTCACACCAAATCTATTGCTTCAATTTAATGGATTAAGAAATTCGATGACGTCAGCGGGGAAAACGTTACTAAAGAAAGTTAATCTTTGCTCAATAAAAAATGATACTAAAAATTTCCTTTAATTATGACTAACTTAAGAAATAACCTTTTGCTAACAATTAACATTACATAAATATGATAACAAATGAGATATGTATACATAAGGGTAAGTATTTACTTCGATAATGATGCAAATTAAGGTTTTCTTGACTAACACTAAGCAAGGAACGATTGAATTTCTGCTTCATCACACTATACATCCGCTCTTCTTAGAGATAAAATATTGTTAACATCTGCTCTTGCTGAAGTGCGAAAACCATGAAGACCCACTGCATAAACGTAGTGAGTTTCGCTGTCTCTGCTACTGCTAATATGCGCCGAATAAGCTCCATTTAATAAATGACTGCTGTGATGCTCAGCACTACCTTATATCCTCATATGCCTAGAGTGGGAGAAATGTGCTTATGCTCATACATATGCTCGTAAATATAAGAAAGGTAAAGATTCAATAGAACCTCTTAATAAGGAGGTTGGTAGCTTTAAGAAGGTTATTCTTCGGTGAGTTATCAAACTTGAGGGGTCTTCTGGAGAAAAAGCTGCTTTAGCACTTAATGACAAACCTACAACACGCCGAGGAACTTCCCGAGCCAGAAGAACTACATTGCTGACCTGTAGAGTTTTAAGAGGTCTTTCAATATTCTTATTTGGAAAGTGGCAGCAATAATGATCGTTTAAGAAAGTGCTACATTTATAGCTAACCATTTTCAAGTACCTCGTTAGTAGTCAAAGCTGTTACCTGATAGACGCTCGACTCATTAATGGAAAGAATTCTATTGTCACGGAATACCACGGGTAAATGCTTCTTTACTTTGTAGTAAGTAATACTTTATAACTCTTCACCATCTAAAGCTTAATGAAAAATGCTACAAAGATATTTGTAGAAAAATTTAAGAAAAAAAGTGTCTGAAAAAAACTTTTTACTATGAGTAAGAATACATTTATAAAGAGTTAACATGCTTTTAAACTTATTCAAAAATTATTATATATTTTACAATAGTCTGCAACATGCATAAGAAATGACGTCCTCTAATAAAGAGGTTAAACAATGATAAAATAACTTTTGTTTAAATAATGTGTGGAATACAAATATAGTGTGCAAAAAAAATGTAAACATACTGAAAAATCGGCTAGTGAACTTCTAACTACTAAAATTTCTTTAAATTTAAAGAGTAGGTGCTTCCGATTGTTATGAATATTTTTATAATTCATTTAAATCAAATTAACGATATTATAAAAGCAAAAAATGTTATGGGAAGGAAATTATACAAAGTTGTTTCTGTTTAGTAGGTTCGTTGGACTATTTCTCTTTTTGTTTGATATTTTTATGATGAGTTTATGTATAGTAACTAATACATAATAATATTTTATCAAACTTTCTATTGCATACAGCTAGATATTGCTTCTCTTTATTTATAACTATGGTGAAAACTAAGTGTAAACAATTTTTAATTACTATCATATAAAGAAAAAAAGTCTTAGAGGTAGTGACCAACACCCATACTCGTAAAAAACAACCACTGAATCCTTTTCCCTTCAACTCTTTTTCTCAATTATTTTTTATTGCTACTAAAAATTAAAAAAAAATACAAGTTACAGTTTAAACAAATAAGACATGTACAAGATATTTAATTTAAATTTTCTTCCCAATCATATTAAACTACTATAAAAACTGGGTTAGTTATAGTGGTCTGTCGTTTTCAGGCCCATTTAACGCTTGTAGCTATCTTACTTCACAGCACCATTGTACCAGGGAAAAAAGCTGTTTTGATATCCTCATTATAACAGGAAGGTGATCAGCTCAGCAATCTCATATTCTCAGATCTACCACTTTCTTGTCATGATGTAGAACTAAAAATATCGTATAGAAAAGAAAAAAATAAGGGTTTTCTAAGATAAGTGGCTACTGTGAAGGTTTTAGTAGTAATGAGCGATGTACTGCAACTTAAGGGAGTAATATTTAATAAATAAGTCAGTATCTTACAATTAATTATCACATAGATAAGGCAATGATAGTATGATCTTAAGACTATCGTTTAATTTGCAGGTTGAAATCCAAGAAGATTTTTTGGGTGAGTCGGACTTAATGTAAATTAGTTGATAATTAATAAAAAATGTGTAAAAGACCAACCTTAAGTCTTATTCTCTGCTAAAAAATCAGAGAAAGCCTCTGATATAGAAGTAGTTAAACCGATTGAAAACAAACTCAAAGAAAAACTTAAATAAGAGATTACAGATAAAGCAGAATCTGCGAAATAATGCAACAAAAATAAAATATAAAAAAAACCATTCTCACATACTTAGTTAATTTTGTGCATGTTACTTACCAAAAATAATACATAAGTCCAAAAATCTTCTATGATGTTTTTATAACATTTTGGCTGTCTCTTGATGTACAAATATCTTGTCTTCAACTCTATTTTGATACTCTTCTTCTTTAGTTTGGAAGAACGGCAGAATTCATTTAAAAAGTTCTAAATAATAGACATTGTAAGATTATTTATTTACTACCAACGTTATCGAAAACGTTAAGAGCAACATAGTAAAAGCATAAACAACTTATTAATGAGTTCTGCTGCTGTAAAACACATCATCATTGCTAGTAACTTAGAGAAAATCAAGTCATCATCGTAAGCAAAGAGGAGTGTCGCAAGCTGCAGCAGAGATAGCATTATGTCGTCATCCAATTATTATTATCATAGAGAAAGAAACAAAAGGTAAGAGACAGAAACAGAAAAATGGGATGTAAGCATTGTATTCATTGCAACTCTACACTAAAAGAATATTTACAAACACGCGTAATATTAAGAATTAAGAATGATGTGTGAGCTTGATGGCACCTTAAAAATATATTTAAGAAAAAAAGCAGTAGCAGCAGCAATCGAGGCAAATGATAGGAGTAGAAAGTTCAGCAGCAGCAGCAATCAAAAGCAGCACCAGTGACACTCTTTACGAACATCACGGCATAATTGTATGGATGATGTCTGTATTACTCTGCTAAAAAAAATTCATTTAAAGATAAATAATCGAGACTGATGCACGCACTTGACATTACTACGATGACATGCTAAGTAGAGCAGTAGCAGCAGTTAAGGCCGACAATATTAGCAGCAAAGTTCAGCAGCAGAACAAGAACAAGTTTAAACACAGAAGCATCATGCAATAGAGATGACCTTAAAGCAAGAGCGATTACTTGAAGTACAGTGTCAAATAAACAACTTGAATTAATAAAAGTAATCAAGGTGGCAAAAGAGATATAGTAAAATCTGAAAAAAATACGACCACATTTACAGCTCTGTAGGTGATTAATCAAGAAAAAATAGAATAAGTTTTGTTTAAAACTTGGAAAAAATGCTGAATTTTTTTTCTAAGTCTCAGCAAGCAGTTGTTAAATTTGAGGCTTGTAAAATAGAAATCACTAGAAATAGAGAATGAAAAATATATTAGGATCATTGCTTGCTCGCTATCGCAAGCTTCCAACTCCAGAGACACATAGCCAGGAATAAGGAATAAAAAGCAAAAGCAAAGCCAGAGGTATGTTCAGACAAAATTGCTCAGACAGTGGTTACAGCAGAACAACAAGCGAATAATCTCAACAACAACAGCAAAACTAATCAGAATCGTGGAACGTGTAAATCGAGCACAAAAAGGAAGAAATAGCTAACTTAAAAAAATTAATAAATACAAATAAAGAAACGCAATAGAGACAGAAAAAAAAGAACTTTATCCAAAAATATAGTATAATGGTAGTACTATCATATTTTGTGTTTATTCAAAAAACAAAACAACGTTTTAGCCGCTTGGACAACGTTCAAGCCCGTATATGGTATGAAAATCAATTAGTTATAATAATTTTTTACAATAAAAATTTTAATGAATCACAATAAACGCAAATATAGTATAATGCATTACATACCTCTGACTCTTACGACAGAAATTTTTTATCGTAATCAAGTCAGAGCTTAAAGTTTAGATGCTTTCATACTCTGCAGATACACAAATGACATAGTACACGCACACAATACAATTAAATATGAATTGCAAGCAGGTTCTTGTGAAAAGCACATAAACAGTACATGTGCTTCTAATGTTATTAATAAAAGAGGCTTCGTAAATCATGTACGTCAAGTTATTCCTCGTTTTTAATTGCCTTAACGAGAGACTTAAAATAATTTTTTAATTTCGTTGTGTCTTGTTTCTTAATAATATTATTATTGAAGTAATGAATACATAACATTTTTAAAATAACTCACGTTCAGTAGTTTTGTTCTACGTCTAAGATTGTCAAAATTGAGTTTATGTGTAAATTCAATGATGTGTTCTAATAGTATAGATCTATCATTATTTTTCTTATGTCTATCTTGTGTTCTGCCAATTGTCAAGTCTTATTTAGTTAACTAGGTAAGAGGATTAACTTGATGTACATAATTGATGGAGCTTTTTTATTTGTAGTATTAGAAATATATGAGCTGTTTATGTGCATCTCACAAGGAACTGCTTGCGATTTCGATTTAATTGTATTGCGTGCGTGTACTATGTCATTTGCGTATGTGTGGAGTACAAAAGCTAAACTTTAAACTCTGACTTTATTACGATATAATATCCCTTTTGTAAGAGTCAAAGGTATGTAATACATTTAACTAAATTTGCGTTCATTGTGATTAATTAAAATTTTTGTTGTGAAGAATTCGTATAACTCATTGATTTTCATACCTGATAACGGCCGGGATCGTGTCGAAACGGCTGAAACGTAAATTTGTTTTATAAATAAATACAGAATATAATAGTACTACTATTGGACGTTGTTTTAATTATTTATTTCATAAAAATAAAACTTATTATTAATACCCATTTGCATACATCATATCTTAATTTTAAAAATATTCATTGTGTACCAAAAAAGTGCAATTGCACAATTAGAAATTGTTTCATAATATAAAAAAGGC